>CM029013.1:109020618-109233467 GCA_016801055.1 Panax notoginseng
TTGATCATACATTATCTCCATGTATAACTTATTATACCCAGCTTACCCTTTGATATACCCTAAGGGTCTTAAGGAATAAGTCGAAGTATAACTCATCATACCAAGATACTATGATGATCTCAAATCTAAGGATCACTTGTTGTCTACTATCAGTCACATGAATTCCTATTAACAGGAAAGTAAAACTCATTATGTATTCCTTAGCGAGCCACATTCAGTGTATTATTCTCCAATAAGCACTTACATACTTGCTTTAGTGTCTCCATACAAATGATCATGAGATCAATCATCCTCATCCAATGAGCAAGCAACGTATGTATCAATATATCCGGATTCACTAATCCCCAATTTAGTAATCTAACGATTAGAAACTATTTTAGTTTTAAGCTTTCTAAGAATTTATATCTCATGTGAATGATCATCATCATTATTCTAAAAGTATTACTTAAAACTATGGGTTATCACATATTATAAGCAGAGTATCATGTAGATATTAAAATCCTTTAATAATTTAATTCTTTTTATTAATAATTGAATAAGATTGTTAAAAGTATATGCTTTATCATTAAACATGATTGGCTTGTGTGCATACTACTTTCAATCTTCCACTTGCACTAAAGCCAATCGTCATGGTATCTCATACCCTTCTTCTCTAAGTGACGATTATCTTGTTGTTGGATAAGATTTAATTAATGGATATGTAATATTTTTCTTGAGAGTCCACTATCTCTATAGTGATTTCTCATCTTTTAATGATTCTAATAATCAAATGAAAGTGCCACAACGCATGTTTAGATCCAAGATGAGACTTAAGAACTATTCCTAGTTCTGTAATGAACTTTTCATTCAAACAATCAATTTGCAGCTTCATTTACAGCTATATATACTTTGTCTTTATCACTAAACCAGCAACTCTTTGTTGTTTGAAACCTTTCAATTTACAGCACCACCGTTCAAGGTAACACTTTACCTTAAAGTGGATTTTCTATCGTCTTGGTCTGTCTGAAGAACTTGAGTCTGTTAAGCCTTCTAGTTTTAATTCAGTACCACCATAAATATGATCACATCCTTAGTGCGGTTAAGTACTTTAAGATGTGTTTCACTGCCTTACAGTGATCTTCTCCAGAATATGACCAATCAACATCAGAGGCCTCATACATTTCATTGCATATTTGATAGTTACTCATGCGATCACTCTTTTAAGAGTCTATGGGGACTATTAAAAGAGTACACTCCATGACTCATCAAAATGAGACATTCTTGGAGTTTGCCATGCTAAACGACTTTAGCATCAAATGAATATATATTTCTTGGGTTAAGCCGAGTATCCTTTTAAATCTATCTATATAGATTTGTATCCCCAATAACGATACTCTTCTTAATATCTTTCATGGAATAATGTTTAGACAACTTTATCTTTAATGATTGTAGCATTGATATGTCATTCTTTATCCTTAATATATCAACATATAATACTAGGAATGTCACGACACTCCCACTGACCCTTTTGTACACACTAGGTTCAATCTTATTTTTAATAAAATCAAACTCTTTGATTATCTCATCAAAATGAATGTTCCATATTTGAGAAGCTTGCTTCAATCCATTTCTCTGATTGTCTACAAACTCTTACCTCCATCGTATGTACTTGTATCATCATCTTCTATGATGTGTACCTCATCATCATCATCTATGATGAATCTATACCTCCCAGGTATCTTCGGTACTATTCTAGATTTACGATTCGGTTGTGGTATAATAGGTCTATCTACAGGTTCCTTTTATTTGACTTATAATATTTTATAGTTCTTGAACTCTTCAAGATCTATTATCCTCCCACTAGCCCCTTCAATGATAAACATCTTTATCTTAGAAGGCAACATATTTCGCAACAAACACCTTTTACTAAGTAGGATTATAGAACATATACCCTAAACTACTTTAGGATGTCCCACAAATCTGTACTTGTCAAATCTTTTTCCCAAGCTTATCCTTTGAAACATATTTCAAATAAGCTGGACAATCCCTTATCTTAACTTACTTAAAATTAGGAATTCTTCCTGTCCATAACTTTTATAGAGTCTTATGGGCCGGATTTTGAGGTTACCTTTTTCGTAGATATGCAGCAATTTCTAGGACATTATCCTAGAAGGATACTGTAATGTCGGTAAAATCATTATGGACCGCACCATGTCCAACATGATATAATTTTTTCTTTCAGATACATCAATCAATTATTGCATATTAAGAGGTGTCCTTTGTGAGAAAACCATTTGAGATGATCTAGACACTCGTTGTACAAGTATTCCTTCCTTGATCAGATCAAAGAATCCTAATACTTAGCCAATTTTTTTCACTTCTGAATTCTTTGAATCTTTCAAATAATTCACACTTGTATTTTATGCAAATACACACATTCAACTCTTTGGATGATCATCACCGTTTCTTAAGCTTGTTTGTTAAATTTACAAAATATATTTTCACTTAAGTCAAGCACACAAAATCCATTAAGTAATATTTTTAGTTCTATTCAAAACATTATTATTAAAAATAGAACAACAATTGTTTTTAATTATAATACTAAAGATTTCATTGTCCAACAATAAAATAGAAATAATGTTTTCAATGAGAACTGGAATACAATAACAACTTACTGACTTAATAGACTTACCTGTAGGCAATACTAAACAATAAGTTCCTAGAGATAATGCAACAACCTTTGCTTCATTTTCCATACATTGGATTATTTATCCCTTGTTTAGTTTTCTACTTCTGCTTGGTTCCTTCATAAATCTATATTTATGAGAACCAAAGCCGGTATCCAATACCTAAGTAAAATCTTGACTTAAAAAAAAAATTTATTTCATTAATGAACAAAACTGTATTGTAACCGAAGCTTCACTAAGCTTCTTCTGGTTAGCCTTAGAAGATGTTCTCGTAGTTTCCTTTCCAGTGTCCAGGTTTATTGCAGTGGAAGCAAACTGCTTTGCTATCCGTATCAGTTTTGTTCTTATTATTCATTATTTTTTTCCTTTCTATTTACCTTCTTAGAATCGTTCTTCTTTTCAGAAGATCCTTTGGCCCCTACCAGTAAGATATGGTATTTCTTGGTTGGAAAGTGACTCTTAGCTGTTTTTCAATATGCTAAGCAAATCAGCGAAGCTGATATCTAGTTTGTTCATATGAAAAATTCACAACAATTGTGAAAGGAGTCCGAGAGTGAGTGCAAGATCAAATATTGGTTCAACTCTCCATCCATGAAAAAACCGTTGTCCTAACTGATCAATTAAATTAATTATGTTAAGGACTTTTATCTACACTGTAGTGTCATCGGTCATTCTAGATCGGAAAAGCTCCTTAGATATCTGATATCTTCATTCCTACTTTCCTCACCATCAACTACTTGATGTGTAGAAATATAGTACGAGCATCCATAGTTTCATGCTGACGCTGAAGCTCGTTACTCATGGATGTGAGCATAATGCATTGAGCCAACTGTGCATCATCTTGCCATGTTCTAAAAGTAGCAATCTATTCCTCAGAGGCTTTGTCTGTAACCATTGCAAGGATAGGCGTATTAATGACATAAGATAGCTTTTCAGCTATGAGAACTATTCTCAAATTCTTTTACCAATCCGTTTAATTTGGTCTGGTTAATTTAACATCTAATATGCTACACAGTGATAGTAATTTTAGACATTGTAAAATTCTATAAATGAATTTGTAATTAACAAAATTTTAGCATACATTCTTTTATTAATTACCAAAATAAATTAGGTCTTGTTTTAAATTGGTATCTCTCACTATTTTTATCAAACTATATTGCCCTCACTTATATAGTTCGGCAAAATCTAATTAAAGATTTGCTAGTGAGAATAAGGATCCCATTTTAAATGTATATAGCTTTGTGGTGACACAACAAACTATATATAAATAAATAGGTAGACAACTTTTGTCAATTACATCATTATGTAACTCCTTTGTTTTGCCTCTTAGATTATCTTGATCAAGTGGTGGCACATCCGAATCAAAATTATCTAAGTTAAGTCCAACCTAGCACTTCCATATATTCAAAAAAGAAAAACATTGTCCTTGTGGTGACAAAACAAAACAATATTGTTCAATTTTCTTTATAAGCATCAAATGTGATAAAATTAACATCTCAAAAATTAAGATAAGTCTTGTGGTGACACAACAAACTTATAATAATTAATTGATACTCTATTATTTTTTATAATGCCTGCCAAATATCTTTGAACGCATAGGACATAATATAAAATATTTGAGGGATGTGTTATTAATTTGTCTCATCTTGTTTAGCGTGCATGCACACACACACACACACACACACACACACACACACACACACACACACACACACACACACACACACACACACATATATATATATATATATATATATATATATATATATATATATAGTATAAGCATGCATATATAGAATACTATATTCTACCTGGATTGATTATGGACTTTATTCTAGTGTGGTTCACTAAATCCACTAAGTGACCCAAAAGGTTAAACCTATGCTGCAAGAATTAAATTTAAATATAACTATTATATTTAAATCTCGGGCTCCATTACAAACGGGTCTTTAAGCGCTCCTTGCTCCTTGATATCCAATTCTTCAAAATAATTCTAACTATTCCTATTACAAAACTATTTAAAATAAATAGAAACCTTGATCAACAGTCAAATAGAAGTTCATAGGAGGGAGATAGAATTTACATTAAGAAAAATTAGATAAGACGAGGTACGCATACCCCATTTAATAAAACTCATACATTCTCATGCATCCAACTAAAATAAAATCCAATCACATTGGTCAATAGTCCAAAATTAATCTCATTTATTATCATACACATCACCATAAACATCAATAAATAACATTCATCTCATGAATAATAAACATTCAATATATATATATATATATATATATATATATATATATATATATATTATATATATATTGATATCATTTAATGGGCAAATTTAGTTAGCATAAAATCTAATTTTGAATCAAAATAAACTCCTTTATTTTAATCCAAATTTAAATCAAAATAAATCTCTTTTATTTTAGTTTATCCAATTTTGAATAAAATAAACAATTTTATTGTAATCAAATTTTTTAATTAAAATAAACTCATTTATTTTAATTAATTATGGAATCCAATTCCAAGTCAAGATAAACTCTTTTATTTTGGATAAAATGAAATCTTATTACATATCTAAATAAACTCTTTTATTCAAGGAAACACAGATTTTCTTTCCTATTCACAAATAAACCCATTTATTTTGAATAATATGAAATCGTATTCCATATCTAAATAAACTCTTTTATTTAAGGAAACACGGATTTACTTTCCTATTCACAAATAAACTCCTTTATTTTAGGAAACATTAAATCCAATTTCAACTCCAATTAGTTATCATGGAATCCAATTCTAACTCTAATTAGTTAGCATGAAATCTAATTTTAAAATTAAAATAAACCTTTTATTTTAATTATAAAATAATTAAGAATAATATAAATGTGTGTGTGTGTGTGTGTGTATATATATATATATATATATATATATATATATATATATATATATATATATATATATATAGTAAACGTGATATTATATATATAACACTATTGAAATCCTTTAGTTTGCCTTTTGATGAAAATCGTGACTCATGATTAAAGCCACAGATTCAGCAGCGAAAAAAAAATGGTTTCGCGATTTTTTTCTTCTTCTTCTTCAAAAACCAAATTTTATACAACAAATTATGCCCAATTAAATTATTCTAAACACATATCAATATATATATCAAATTAAAACAATTAATAATTCACATAAAGGTTTGGTTTTTATATCACTGTTAGGTTTGTAAGATTCATGAACGCAATCAAACTGCACAAAGTAAGCGGAAATATGAAAAATAGAGTTTTAAAACTTTACAAACCATATACCCGGATTATCCTTTATGCAAAATTATTAATTAAACGAAAAGATAAAGAACAAAAATTATACCCTTGAAGATTCGAGCTTCCTCAGGTACAAGTTCACCTCCAAATTCTTTCGCGTTCAACTTGAATCCACCGAGTTTAGTTCTTTTCTTTGATCAATTTTAGCCACCCAAGTGTTTGATCTTTAGAGGTGATCCACCAAGGAAGAAGAAAGATTCAAGAAGATGGGTATTTGGCAAAACTCTAATTTTTTTATCTCTCATAGAAAAAGGTGTACTCTCCCAACTATTAGAATTACGTATTCACGTGTTTTGTGAAAGTGTCAACCACTCCCATCCATAATAAGACTCCTCTTATTTATAGATGTAGACAACCCTCCTTAACAATTAAGGAATTAGGTTTTATTTTAATTAATTAAATTTTTTTAATTAATTAGGCTCCCAATCTTATTAGGAATAATTAATTAAACTCTTTTAATTAATTAGCCTGCTAATCTTATTAGGATATATGAGAGTACTTTTATTAATTAATTTCTAAACTCCCTTAGAAATTAAATAATAATAATAGTAATAATAATAATAAGACTTCTCTTATTAATTTATATTTAATATTTTCAAAATAATAAATAATAAATATTAAGCAATTTAATTTATTCCATCACCATAGATTAAATTAAATATACTTAACTTATTATTACGATTATATATGCCATTAACTTCTTAAATAATTATTCTTCCTTTTATGGTGTGACCCTTTAGGTTCTCCATATTAAACTGGTTGTGAATAAATCAATTAGAGCAATTCTAATCTTATTTAAATAAATAATATTTATTCAACAATAGGGATAAGCCTCCCTAGCGATTAATGACTTTCCAGGTAATATAAATTTCAACATTAATCATAAAAGAACCTTTGAGTAAATAGTTACCGTACAATTCAATCCTTCCACCATACAATGCCTCAATTAAATATAAGACATGAAATTACTGTCAAGCCTTATTTTATTTAATTATATGTATTTCGACTCTTAAATGCACAACTCCAAATAATGCAAATTAGAAACTCATTTCTAATTTCATTCTGTATTGGCCAATGACTATTGGGTTGTCATCTATCGAATCATATAGGACATTTTTCTTCTTTTACTAGAAGCGGTAGATTCTTTATTGATCATACATTATCTCCATGTATAACTTATTATACCCAAGCATACCCTTAGATGTAAGACCCCAACTTTTATGAATAAAGAATAATTTTCTCGAAATATATTTTTGAATATTATGGTGTGGATTTGATATAATGTTATAGTTGTGGGTAATATTTATAAATTTTGCAAAGTAAGCAAATAGTTATATAATATTTGATTGGTCGGAGAATATTCGTTTTAACAGGGAATATTCGTACGACGGCACAATCATTGGTGAACCCCACAACGGAAGTATTGTCGTAGTTAGAAAACGACAGAATTATCTTTTTATAAAAATAACGGCGGAGGTGTTACCTTTAAAACTGTTGAACTACCCGGTAGTAAAAGTACAGTAATACGCGTGGTTGCATAGTACCACATGGTATTGATTATTGATGCTTACGTGAGAAGTCACTCAGTTATACTCAATTATTGCTACGGTAATTGTTGCATCATATCTCTCATATTATTGATTCAATTATTGTCACAATATCATCTGTATAATATGATATATTATTAAATCAATAATTGAGACGACAAAGTTATTAATATTATTATTTGCAATATTGGCAATGTCTAGAAGTTCTGTTAAGGAGAGGTTTGGTCACCTAATTGCGCGTCAATAAGGAGAAATCCTTATCGGAAAGCCCCCTCTTTCCTGGGAACGACCTGGTTGATAAATATTGTGAATTATAATATTAATGATGAATAAATTTGTGTCGATTAAAGATGAAATTGATAGTTCCATTATGTGGGAATTATTAGTGTTAGTAGAAATCGATATTTATTTCGATAATAATTGATGTTTGGAGGTTATATTGACCAATCGGGTATTCGGGTCACTTTTCGTGTCGGAGTACTATTCACGAGTTACTATTCATGGGTTACTATTCACCCAGTTACTATTCACTATAGTATTGTTCACTCGGGTATTTGGAACACTTTTTGTGTCGGAGTACTATTCACGAGTTACTATTCACCCGATTACTATTCACTCTAGCATTGTTCACTCGGGTATTTGGGACACTTTTCGTGTCGGGATACTATTCACGGGGTACTATTCCCGAAATATTATTCACGGGGTACTATTCACCCAAAAAATATATTTTTTTTCGGTCCAAATCATTTTTGAGTACAATATTATTCCATTAGAAGATGTGATAATTTTTCTGACAGTTGGTTCAAATTATAATAGTAAATCAATATGGATCGTTGGTTTAAAGTTTTAATAGTAACTTATCCCTTCGATTTTCCAAGAGTTACTTGTCCCTTCGGTTTTCCAAGAGTTACTTGTCCCTTCGGTGTTCCAAGAGTTAATTGCCCCTTCGCAAATAGTAGTTGTCTCTTCAATATTACCAAGAGTCATTTTGACCCTTCGTTAAGACCAAGAGCTACTTTCAATTCTTCTATAAATAGAAGCTCATTCTTACATTATTTCTCACGAATTCACTAAAACTCTAGTGAGAAAAACTATAAGGAGAAAGAAGAAAAGTATTCTGCTACTTCACTACTCCAGTATTCAGTTTTTCTAAGGTAAGGGATATTATTTGTTGTACTCGAAAGGGGTATTATTTCTTTCGTATTCATGAAGAGAGCTTCTGTTATTTCATTCTTTATTATTATGTTAGAATAACCTGTCTATGCGAAGTACTGCATACATGGTGAAATTCTTTTGTTATTCCATTCTTTATTATTATGTTGGAATAACCTGTTTATACGAAGTACCGCATACATGGTGAAATTCTTCTTTTATTCCATTCTTTATTATTCTGTTGGAATAACCTGTCTGTGCGTTTATCGCATGCCTGGTGAATTCTGTTGATATTCCATTCCTTATTATTCTGTTGGAATATCATGTCAGTCCAGATTACTCATGACCTGGTTCCATTCTTTATTATTCTGTTGGAATATCTTTTCTGTGCGGATTACGCATGACCTGGTTCCATTCTTTATCATTCTGTTGGAATAACTTGTCTGTGCGGTCTATCGCATGTATGGTGAATTCTTCTGTTATTCCATTCTTTATTATTCTATTGGAATAACCTGTCTATCTGGATTACCACATGCATGGTGAATGATCCTTCATATTCATTCCTTATTAAATTGTGAAAATGATCTGTCTACGTGGATTACCTTCATAGCGGGCAAAAATCCATTTGCAGTTTCATATATTCTATTATACTCAGTTGGTTAAAGCTTTGGCTTCTATACTCCATGAAATTAGTGGAATATCGTTGATATTTGCGCTTCATCCAGTATCTTTTCATGAAAATATTCTTCTGAGTATTCTTAAATTTTACTCTACAAATCAGTATCATGTTGACAATTTGGACATTATTGGTTCCTGGATAAATTAATTTATAAATCTTTAAAATTTATTCTTGAACTTGTTTTATTGAATTATTATGTCATTGTCATCATCCTCATGCTTATATTGTGATGAAAGTCATCTTTGACTTACGTGCATAGATGGACTTGATATGATTATGACCAGGGATTATTCGGTATAATCATGACCGTAATGTTACGAATGATGTGGTAAAATTCCTAATTGGCCTGTAGTTCATTGGTGGACAGTTGTTGGTATGATTATGACCAGGGATTATTCGGTATAGTCATGACCATTGATGATCACATGAATATCCTTGGCCGTGGTGCAGGGATGATTTAATTTTATTTATTAAGCTGAGTCTCAGCGATAAAGTTGATGAAAAACTTTTTAAATCATAGAAGATAGTAGATTTTATACTTTACTTGACTCTTCTAATGGATTGCTTATTCTGCTGCAGTTTTTGATCTAAAACTTGTTGTCTATTATATTCTATCAGTTGTTATACTGTTGAAGGCTAAATGATAACTTATTCTGCATTATCTTAGTCATAATATTTCTTACTGGGCTAGTTGAGCTCACCCTTTTGCTTTCACTGTTCTCTTCAGAAAATGAGAATGTAGCTGGGACTAGTAGGGGAACAGAGTGATGGTCCTAGATGGTGCATTAGTAGTCCTCACTATTCTATGAAATAGTGTAATAATAAATATAATAAGGACTCCATTGAGTGTGGATATTGTCTAGATGACAATATTTGTATTAAAACTCACAGCCTATGTTTTGTCATATTTTATACGAATGTTGTATAATTAGTTTGTATTTGTATTCAGTACCTTGTATCTGGCGACCCAAGATAGGTGATGTATACCTATTTTAGGGGCGTCACAGTTGGTATCAAAGCTTAGGGATATGATCCCTGGCTGAAATCTGAGACAAGAACTAGGAGGGGAGAGACGGAAAATTCTTTCACTAGTATGACCTACCTAAGTTTAATTGGTATTTAATTGGTCGGTCAGAGTATAGGGCTAATATGTGATATATTAATTAACCCTTGTTTTGTGGCAGTATTGGAAAATGGCATCCAAAAATGTTGAGATAAGCAATGAAGCACATGAGATCGTGGAGTCACCACATATTATTACCCAGGATAATGTGCAACAGGAAGACAATAATCCTCAGGTAAACAATAACACCGATAAAATGGTGAACGATGGAATGTTCATAGGCTTTATGCAATTCATGCAACATCAGGCGAGAGCGGCTCCTATCCAAAATGCAGGTGGAAGCACTGACAACTCTCGGACGGTCACTGCTAAGCAGTTCAAGGAGCTGGGGCCGCCGGAGTTTTTGGGAAAGCCATAACCACTTAAGGTGGAGACGTCGTTAAAGCATATCACCAAGATATTTGATGTCTTGGGATACTCCGAGGAGCAAAAGGTTCCCTTTGCTACCTTTATGTTGCGTGAAGAGGCAGATTACTGGTGGGAATCTGTAAAACGTACCCAGCCTGACGCACTCAAGATGTATTGGGAGAAGTTCCAAGAGCTATTCAACGATAAGTACTTTTTTGAAAGTATTTGTCACATGAAGGAGGTGGAGTTTATCAAGTTGGAGCAAAATAATATGTTCGTGTCGCAATACGAGGCTATATTTGCGGAGTTATCTCTGTTTGTATCCCATTTGGTCGATAATGAGGAGCGAATGACACGAATATTTCTAAGAGGTTTGAAACTTGAGATACGTCAATACTTAATTTCTCATAAACTTTGTTTATATTCAGATGTTGTGAATAGGGCTCAGTTATTGGAGCGCGATAATGAGTCAGCACAACCAAAAGGTAACGACCAACAACAAGATAATAATCGTACCGGTGGCAAAGGCCATCGAAACAATGATAACTATCGTGGGGGAAATTATCATGCCAAGAATGGTAACCACTTCGGTGGTAATCATGGCCAAGATAATAGAAGTGGAAAATTTAAGAGGAGAATATTTAACGATGATGGGAAGACGTCGGCAGCAGCACCAACACCAGCAACAAATTCTAGGAGAGGAGAATGACCGCCAGTTAGATGCTATAGATGCGGAGAAGAGGGACACATAAGTCTAAACTGTTCACAGCCTTCCAAGGTATGCTTTAGTTATGAAAAAGACGGTCACATAGCTCGATTTTGTCCTGTAGAGAAATCAAGTCCAGCTGGGACAGTTGCACCAAAGGCGGATACAGACAAAACAAAGTCGGTGGTTTCAGGAAGAGCGTTTTTCGCGACTTCTCAAAAAGCGAGTGACCCGAATGAAGTTAGCACGGGTTAGTTAATTATAAATTTTTACGAAGTCTATACCTTATTAGATACCGGTTCTACCCATTCTTTTGTCTCTCTTGCTTGCGCTCAACGTTTAAATTTAACTCAGGAGAAATTTGACTTTGACTTATTGGTTGAAACTCTGTTAGGAGAAACCTTCGTTACCTCCACTATATATAAATCTTGTTTGATTTAAATCGACACTTTCACGTTACTTGTCGATCTTATCTCTTTGAAAATACTTGCCTTTGATGTGATTTTAGGAATCGATTGGTTAACTACTCATCATGCTTTTCGTAAGGTTGTTAGCTTTCATATTCCTAACCAACCTGTTATGCGAATTCAAGCAACCAAACCACTAAAGTCAATCACTGTCATATCAAGCCATAAGTAAAGAGTCCCGAGCCTTTATCTGGTGACTTCCTTGTGTGGAATGTACCGGAGCCAGACTTTCTGTAGGTGACGCTGTGAATGACGATGACAAGTTGATAGGTATCAATGTGACGTGTTATCCAAGTCTTGGGATGAGAGTCACAGTTTTGAATGATATTTCTATTGTTATTAAATTTCCTGACGTATTCTCTGAAGACTTCCTGGCCTACCCCAGAGCATGAAATTGAATTTTGTATTGACCCCAGTACAAAACCCATTTCTAAAACCCTTAAATATTTCTTTAACCAAAACGAACATAACATGCGCCAAAGATGTTGGCTCGAGCTGTTGAAGATTACGACTATACCATTCAATATCATTGTGGAAGAGTGAACGTGGTAGCTAACGCGTTGAGTAGAAGATCATATGCGGGTACGAGTGCGATATTGTCAATACAAAGAACTATTTTGTATGACTTACAAAGGATGGAGATAGAGTTAAAGACTCCAGGGACCCATGTGATGATGGTGAATATAAGAGTAGAACCGACTTTAATCGATAAAGTTAAAGCTGGTCAAGCTACAGACTTGGAGCTGATGCGTATGAGGAAGAAAGTGCAAGAAGGTGCTATTCCGGAAGCAACAATCGATGAAGAAGGAATGCTTTGAGTCAACTCCAGGCTTTGTGTTCCTAACGATTCTGACTTGAAGTATAAAATCATGATGGAGGCTCACAACACACCGTTTGCAATCCATCCTGGGAGTACCAAAATGTATCGTGATCTTCGACATACATTTTAGTGGAGCAATATGAAGAGAGAGATGGCAGGATTTATCTCAAGGTGTCTAACTTGTCAACGAGTTAAGGCGGAGCATCAAGTGCCAAAAGGTCCATTGCAACCACTTGAAATTCTAGAATGGAAGTGGGAGCACATTACCATAGATTTCGTTACTGGTCTTCCCAAGGTTTCTCAAGGCATATATGCGATTTGGGTCATTGTTGATAGATTGACCAAGTCTGCTCATTTCTTACCGATACGAGAAACTTATACACTTGAACGTCTTACTAGTATGTACATAAACGAGATTATAAGATTGCATGGTATGCCAGTATCCATAGTTTCTGATCGAGACCCAAGATACACTTCAAGATTTTGGGTTAGTTTGCAAAAATCTATGGGCACGAATTTACGATTTAGTTCGGTATATCATCCTCAAATAGACGGGCAGTCAGAAAGGACTATTCAAACTCTTGAAGATTTATTAAGACAGTATGTCCTTGACTTCAAGGGAAGTTGGGACAAGTTCTTATCATTGGTAGAGTTTTTCTACAATAATAGTTATCAAGTGAGTATTGGAATGGCTCCATTTGAGGCGTTGTATGGAAGAAAGTGTCGTTCTCCAGTGTGTTGGGATGAGGTGGGTGAAGCAACGTTGTTGGGACTGGAGTTGGTACGTATGACTACGAAAAAGATTCAAACGATCTGACAACATTTAAAAACCTAACAAGATCGATAAAAGAGTTATGCTGATCTTCATCGAAAGGACGTTGTGAGGACCCCAAACTCGGATACTTGAAACTCGAACTCGGTTCTTCACGATACCATTTCTATGAGCGGAATAATACTAATAATAATAACAATAATATAAAAGATCAAATTAATTTACATAATTATCAGAGTCTAACTCCCAAGTACTAAACATTTAAACATTCATTACAACCCATGATAGATAATATATATCATAATTGTCTTAATAATATTAAACTATTACATAACATAGTAATTCGTTCATTCAGCAACCTTCCCTTTTCCTTTGTTCTTAGCAGAGTTCTCTGGTCGTTCGCACTTAGCTGAAAACATTTAAATTTAAGCAAGGATGAGCATTTGAGTGCCCAGCAAGCAATAGCAATTATATATATATATATATATATATATATATATATATATATATATATATATATATATATACGCTGAAAGGATTTAAATATTTTCTTTGTACTATTCTTCTACAACAAGTCAATAGTTGTGAAGTATTCTGAACCGATGATAATAACATAACAACTCTCTTTCAAATTTTTGAAACTACATAATGACTATAACTGGGGTTATGGTGACATGCCATGAACATTGTTTTCATTTTCGAAAAGGTTAAACAGAAATTCATCTGTAAACCGTCATAACTTACGGGCACGGGGGTGATCAGCCCGTTATGCCCTGCATTGATCAATACTACATTGCTAGAACGATATTATCGTTCATCCTTTGTCCACCGGAGCGCATAAAAATTTTCCCGTGTAGGGATGTTCATACCTGTCTGGGTTCTAAATCAAAGGTTTTATCTTGTTCAACAATAATCTATAATTCAATATATCTGTATACGGGTAATTGACAAAGGTATATCAACATGTGATTAAATACAATGATTATCCAAGTGGGGACACTTGTTTAACCACTTCTAGAAATTAACGAACAGAATATATATGTCCGAATTATCATATACTAACATGTTGATATTCAATGAGCTTATATAATATAAAGTTCATAATCTGTACAATAATAATATAGTTTAGAAATATTCTTACTCACATCCATTGCATAAAGAAAATGCAAATGTTAGATACTTGCCTGAAGCGCTGCTTACAACTTGTAATTAATATCTATCGCTTATCTCACGACCTATCATTAATAAGATAGTTCGTTCGATTAGAACAACATACTATAACACATAACACTGCTTATTGCAGTCAATACATAACCTAATCACATTAGCACCTATGTTTAATAACCATTGAATCACAAATAATCACTTATACAATCAAAATATTTAAGTCCAGATCAATTTTTGAAACATGTCGGTCTACCGACAATTTTATCGGGCAATTATCGAGTCTAAGACTCTATTTTATAACTTAACATCAGTACGTATCAGTCATATTATTTTTAAATGACTCAGTATAATTTTAAAATATTTATTATAATTTATCATGAATTTTCAAACATTGGAATCATATTTAAATGATTTAAATACCAATCAATTCTATTATAATAAATATTTAATTAGTATTAAACTATTAATGAAATCATTTCCAAAATATTAAAGTTATGTATAATAACTCAAAATACTTTTAAAGTATTAATATTACCCTTAAATGATTTTTAAAACATTTAAAATCATTTTTAAATAATTATCATTAATATTAAAGTATTAATGTTCTATTTATCAAAATATTAAAAGTCATTATTCATAACTTAAAATATTTTTAATTCATTTATATCCTTTTTAAATGATTTTTAAAGTAATAAAACTATTTATAAACTATTTATTTAATATAATTATTAAATAAATTTAATATCATAACTAATAACTTAATAATCATTAATATTTAATTATTAATGAAATTATCCTTTAAATACTAAAAGTTATATTTTATAACTTAAAATATTTTTAAACACTTTATTTTTATTTAATATGATTTTTAATATAATAAAATCATTTTTAATTAATTTATTTAATTCATTTAGTAAATAAATTAATTACCATTAATATCAATTTATTAATGAAATTTATCATAAAATATTAAAAGTCATTAAAAATAACTTAAAATATTTTCTTATATCATAATATAATTTTTAATGATTTTTCTAATATTAAAATCATTTTTAAATAATTTATTTAATATTATAATTAAATAAATTAAATAATTTTAATATTTCAAAAATATTAAATATTTATGAAATATATTAAAAATAATTAAAAAACTAATTTTCAGAATTTTTATTAATTTTTAATAATTTATTTTGTATTTTTAATAATTAAAAACTAATTTTTTCTATTTAATAATTAATTTCCAAAAAATATTAAATAATCTGTCGCTAAAGACCACCTATAGCGACAGAACCGTCGCCATAGGTGTTCTTCATGTTCTTGGTCAAACCCAGAAATTCATAGTCAGTTGCTAAGGTGTCACGTTTGACCAACAATAATTCAGTGTGTAGTGTGATTCTGGACCAACTAAGCATTAGAGCATGTAGTACTAGTGTAACACTTCAGGATACAACAACAATCATGACCATACTACATAAACCGAACGAGATCTGGCCTTCCCAAAAGCCTTGTCAGAGCTGTTCTTCATTTCTGGGTTTTCCAGAAATGAAGAACAGTTCATACTGCCTTCTCTCGATCTTTATATCTTGCAACACATGAACGAGTTTCGTGATCTTAGGCTTTCAGGTTGTAGAACACATGTAAGTCTAGAGATCCATTACATAAAATCATAATAACAACAACAAAATCAAAAGACATAAGCTGGTCAAACCTTGTCAAAGATCATGCACTTAAGTTTTCTGGGTTACCCAGAAAACTAAGTTCGTGATCTTCCGGCCTGGTTTGACCATCCACTGACTTTGATCCACTAGATATTTAGGCGATATACAAGCTTAATCTTGAAGTCCATATACCATAGTACAAACATATTACAACATCAACAACAATTAAACTAACACCTGCAAGATCCAAGGCCATGAATCTACTGCCAGACATGTTCTAGAAGCTTTCTGGGTAACCCAGAAATGGCCCGGTCAATGCCGGTCAACGTGGTTTGACCACTAATAACTTTCTACTGGCTTACGATCTGACTTTGATTCCAGTTTCAGATCAAAGATCTTATAGCATACTACCAGATCAAAGCTTAAAAACACAAAAACACATAACATGACGAGATCTATAGGACCTGACATTCACTGTCAGAAACAACAAAAATAAATTTCCAGATTTGGAAAATCTTCAAATCCGAGCATCTAGATGTTATGGATCTAACATCTAGCAACCTAGATCATCATTAGACATCTTATATGACACATTTAACACAAAAAAAATAACATTAAAGATCAGATCATGGACATAAATTAAAGCTAGGGTTTTATACCTTCTTGATCGATTTCTGATTTTGTGTTGCTGATTTGTTTATGGTGGACGTGGGGCTGTGTTTTGGGAATAAAATGCTAAGAAATTTCGTGGGTTTTAGTGAGAGAGACTCAAGGATGTGAGTTTGTGCAAAATAAGTGGCCAAATGGGATTTTTCTCTCTCCAATTCTATATATACACTTGTTAGATGCATGAATGGCTGATGAAAGTAGCTTGTGGCTGTCATTTTCAGCACATGGAGTTGTTGGGTTTGGTTCACCAACTAAACCTAATGTCAAAACCTACATATTAGCCAAAATAATGTAACTAGGGGCAATATGGTCAATTGGTAATTCATTAAATGGCATACTTGGAACTTGGCAAACCCTTAGGGTTTAACCCTAAGGTTTTCCAACATTTACTTTTCTAGAATTACATTTTAGGGTTTACACAAAAATAAATAAAATCAAATAAAAAATTAAATAAAATTTTAGTTTCCTAAAATTTTGAAATTAGGATTTTCTGATTGTGATTAATTTTATAATTACCTTATACAGGAACATTAGGGTTTAAATCATATAATTATCATTAACTTTGCTAAAATAGCAATCAGGGTTTACAAATGGTAATTAAGTTTTATAATTTCTAATTAGGGTTACTAATTATAGAAATTAGGGTTTCTAGAAATTAATATTTCAAAATGTTAACTGGGGTTTACCTAATTATGCATAAAATCACATAACATCGCTACATAATAATCTCGAACTCATAATTGAGTTTCAAACTAGGGTTTAACACTTAAAATAGGGTTTTTAATAAATTTATTAGGGTTTCTAAAACTTTAATTAGGGTTTACCTAATTAATCACTTAATACACCACATAAAACATATAACATAGTTATATAACAGTCTTAAGCTCACAATTGATTTTCAATTTAGAGTTTCCCAAAGTAAAATTAGGGTTTAACCAATTAATACTAGGGTTTTGAAATTAAACACCATAATTGACCAATTATCATCAATACGTACATGCAGTACATATTCATAGCACTGAAAAATCAAAATATAATTAATATTATATTATTATTCTCATACCTTGGCAATAATCCAAAATTAGGATTTGGATTCCATATATGATTTATTCTTCATATTTAACCTTAATAATTAAGGTAAAATATTTACTTTAATAATCCATACAAAAATTCATATAATAAAATAATTATTATAATTATTCTAAAAATCACTCCATATATTAATTAAATAATATATGATTATATATTTCGTGGAAAATAATTAATAAAAATATTTCTACCTTAAAATTAATTATTATAAGAATATACCTTATAAAAATCAATAATTCTAAAATAAATTTATTTGTAAATATTTATGTAATAAATATATTTTTATTTACCACATAAATACATATACACATAATCTTGTACAAATCCTCATCCTTAATATAAAAAAAAAAAATTTATTCCCAAAATTTCTTATTTATTTATATAGAAAATATCGGGTTGTTACATTCACCCGCCCTTATAAAGATTTCGTCATCGGAATCGCCATTTTAAAACCTATACATACCTGGTACATAACATACACAATCATTGTAAGTAGATCTCGATCAACTTTGATCGAACTGTTCTTTAACTATTCACATGAAGCTTGTCTTTCTGATTACATGGAAAAAAATTGGTTTCTAAAAGAACTCAAATTCCTCCTCAAAATTTCTTTATAAAATAATTTACTATATATAGGAAAATCATGCATAAGAAAATAAAAGGCATACGAATAATACCTGGAGTTACATTGCCAGCTGCTGTCGTGTCCTGGACTGTCATGTTGTAGACCCTTGCCGTAGATTTTGTTGGCTTGCTTGACGAAATCGGTCCTGTGATTGCTAACGTTCCACTGTCAGTGCCCATGTTCACACTTCCTGTCTCCACCCTCCTCTTTGGACAATCTTTCACCCTGTGCTCTGTCGATCCGCATATAAAACATCCACTATTCATCCTAGGATTGGGGCAGTTGGGAGAAATATGGCCCTCCTGTCCGCACTTATAGCAAACAAATTTTCCTTGCAAACACTCCCCCGAGTGATTCTTCCCACATGTCTTACATGGCACTATCTGTTTCTTAACACCTTCCTGTTTCACTTGTACACTTGTAAAACTGCTCACCTTCCTCTTACTATCACCACTCCTGCTCCCACTATTAATTTCCACCTTCCTAGCTCCTTCTATCTTACCCTTATTCTTCCTCTCCTTATTGTAAAGGCTCATGGCCTCACTTCCCTCCTCAGATATGATCGCTTTCTCCATGAGTGCTGCAAATGTAGGAATTTGTGGAGAAACCACGATGTGGAGGAAATGACTTGGGAGTTAGAATCTGAGATGAAGTCAAGGTATCCTCATCTCTTCGACATACCAGGCATATACCCTAATTTCGAGGACAAAATTTTATAAGGGGAGGTTGTAAGACCCCAACTTTTATGAATAAAGAATAATTTTCTCAAAATATATTTTTAAATATTATGATGTGGATTTGATATAATGTCATAGTTGTGCATAATATTTATAAATTTTGCAAAGTAAACAAGTGGTTATATAATATTCGATTGGTCAGGAAATATTCATTTTAATAGGGAATATTCGTACGACGGTACAATCATTAGTGGACCCCACAACGAAAGTATTGTCGTAGTTAGAAAATGACAGAATTATCTTTTTATAAAAATAACGGCGGAGGTATTATCGTTAAAACTGTTGAACTACTCGGTAGTAAAAGTACAGTAATACGCGTGGTTGCATAGTAGCACACGGTATTGATTATTGATGCTTACGTGAGAAGTCACTCAGTTATACTCAATTATTGCTACAGTAATTGCTGCATCATATCTCTCATATTATTGATTCAATTATTGTCACAATATCATCTGCATAATATGATATATTATTAAATCAATAATTGAGACGGCAAAGTTATTCATATTATTATTTGTAATATTGACAATGTCTAGAAGTTCTGTCAAGGAGAGGTTTGGTCACCTAATTGCGCGCCAATAAAGAGAAATCCTTATCGGAAAGCCCCCTCTTTCCTGGGAACGACCTGGCTGTTAAATATTGTGAATTATAATATTAATGATGAATAAGTTTGTGTTGATTAAAGATGAAATTGATAGTTTTATTGTGTGAGAATTATTAGTGTTAGTAGAAATCGATATTTATTTCGATAATAATTGATGTTTGGAGGTTATATTGACCAATCGGGTATTCGGGGCACTTTTTGTGTCAGAGTACTATTCACGGGTTACTATTTACCCGGTTACTATTCACTTTAGTATTGTTCACTCGGGTATTTGGGATACTTTTTGTGTTAGAGTACTATTCATGAGTACTATTCACAGTTTACTATTCACTCTGGTATTGTTCACTCGGGTATTTGGGACACTTTTTGTGTCGGGATACTATTCCCGGGGTACTATTCCCGAAGTACTATTCACCTAAAAAATATATTTCTCTTTGGTCCAAATCATTTTTGAGTACACTATTATTCCATTAGAAGATGTGATAATTTTTCAGACAGTTGGTTCAAATTATAATAGTAAATCAATATGGATCATTAGTTTAAAGTTTTAATAGTAACTTGTCCCTTCGATTTTCCAAGAGTTACCAGTCCCTTCGATTTTGACTCTTCAATATTACCAAGAGTCATTTTGACCCTTCGTTAAGACCAATAGCTACTTTCAGTTCTTCTATAAATAGAAGCTTTTCTTATGAATTCACTGAAACTCTAGAGAAAGAAACTATAGGGAGAAAGAAGAAAAGTATTATGCTACTTCACTACTCCAGTATTCAATTTTTCTAAGGTAAGGGATATTATTTGCTGTACTCGTAAGGGGTATTATTTCTTTCGTATTCATGAAGAGAGCTTCTATTATTCCATTCTTTATTATTATGTTGGAATAACTTGTCTATGCGAAGTACCACATACATGGTGAAATTCTTCTGTTATTCCATTCTTTATTATTATGTTGGAATAACCTGTTTATGCGAAGTACTGCATACATGGTGAAATTCTTCTGTTATTCCATTCTTTATTATTCTGTTGGAATAACCTGTCTGTGCGGTTTATCGCATGCCTGGTGAATTCTGTTGATATTACATTCTTTATTATTCTATTAGAATATCATGTCAGTCCGGATTACACATGACCTGGTTCCATTCTTTATTATTCTGTTGGAATATCCTGTTTGTGCGGATTACGCATGACCTGGTTCCATTCTTTATTATTCTGTTGGAATAACCTGTCTGTGCGGTCTATCGCATGGATGGTGAATTCTTCTGTTATTCCATTCTTTATTATTCTGTTGGAATAACCTGTCTATGTGGATTACCACATTCATTGTGAATGATCCTTCGTATTCATTCCTTATTAAATTGTGAAAATGATCTGTCTACGTGGATTACCGCATGGCGGGTGAAAATACATTTACAGTATCATATATTCTATTATACTCAGTTGGTTAAAACTTTGGCTTCTATACTCCATGAAATTAATGGAATATCCTTGATATTTGCGCTTCATCCAGTATCTTTTCATGGAAATATTCTTCTGAGCATTCTTGAATTTTACTCTACAAAGCAGTATCATGTTGACAATTTGGACGTTATTGGTTCCTGGATAAATTAATTTATAAATCTTTAAAATTTATTCTTGAACTTATTTTATTGAATTATTATATCATTGTCATCATCCTCATGCTTATATTGTGATGAAAGTCATCTTTGGCTTACGTGTATAGATGGACTTGGTATGATTATAATCAGGGATTATTCGGTATAATCATGACCGTAATGTGACGAATGATGTGGTAAAAGTCCTCATTGGCCTGTTGTTCATTGGTGGACAGTTGTTGGTATGATTATGACCAGAGATTATTCGGTATAGTCATTACCATTGATGATCACATGAATATCCTTGGTCGTGGAGTAGGAATGATTCGATTTTATTTATTAAGCTGAGTCTCAGCGATAAAGTTGATGAAAAACTTTTTAAATCATAGAAGATAGTAGATTTTATACTTTACTTGACTCTTCTAATGGATTGCTTATTCCGCTGCAGTTTTTGATCTAAAACTTGTTGTCTATTATATTCTATCAGTTGTTATACTGTTGAAGGCTAATGATAACTTATTCTGCATTATCTTAGTCATAATATTTCTTACTGGGCTAGTTGAGCTCACCCTTTTGCTTTCATTGTTCTCTTCAGGAAATGAGAACGTGGCTGGGACTAGTCGGGGAACAGAGTGATGGTCCTAGATGGTGCATTAGTAGTCCTCACTATTCTGTGAAATAGTGCGATAATAAATGTAATAAGGACTCCATTGAGTGTGGATATTGTCTAGATAACAATATTTATATTAAAACTCACAGCCTATGTTTTGTCGTATTTTACACGACTGTTGTATAATTAGTTTGTATTTGTATTCAGTACCTTGTATCTGGCGACCCAAGATGGGTGATGTATACCTATTTTTGGACATCACATTTGATATACCTTAAGGGTCTTAAGGAATAAGTCAAAGTATAACTCATCATACACAAGATACTATGATGATCTCAAGTCCAAGGATCACTTGTACTACTATCACTAAAGGAATTCCCATTGACAGATAAGTAAAACTCCATTATGTATTTCTTAGCGAGCCACATTCAGTGTACTTATTCTCCAATAAGCACTTACATAGTTGCTTTAGTGTCTCTACACAAATGATCATGAGATCAATCATCCTCATCCAATGAGCAAGCAACGTATGTACCAATATATCCGGATTCACTAATCCCCAATTTAGTAATCCAACGATTGGAAACTATTTTAGTTTTAAGCTTTCTAAAAATTTAGAACTCATTAGAATGACCATCATCATTATTCTAAAAGCATTGCTTAAAACTATGGGTTTATCACATATTATAAAGCAGCATCATGTAAATAATTAAAATCCTTTAATAAATTAATACTTTTTATTAATAATTGAATAAGATTGTTACAACGTATATGCTTTATCATCAAACATGATTGGCTTGTGTGCATACTACTTTCAATCTTCCACTTGCACTAAAGCCAATCGTCATGGTATCTCATACCCTTCTTCTCTAAGTGACGATTATCCTGCTGTTGGATAAAATTTAGTTAATGGATATGTAATGTTTTTCTTGAGAGTCTATTATCTCTATAGTGATTTCCCATCTTTTAATGATTCCAATAATCAAATGAAAGTGCCACAACACATGTTTAGATACAAGATGAGACTTATGAACTATTCCTAATTCTGTAATGAACTTTTTATCCAAACAATCAACTTGTAGCTTCATTTACAGCTATATACTTTGCCTTTATCACTAAACCAATAACTCTTTATTGTTTGAAATCTTTTCAATTTACTGCACTATCGTTTAAGGTAACACTTTACCTTAGAGTGAATTTTCTATCGTCTTGGTCTGTCTGAAGAACTTGAGTCTGTTAAGCCTTCTAGTTTTAATTCAGACCCACCATAAATATGATCACATCCTTAGTGCCTGTTAAGTACTTTAAGATGTGTTTCACTGTCTTACAGTGATCTTCTCCAGAATATGACCAATCAACATCAGGTCTCGTACATTTCATTGCATATTTGATAGTTACTCGTGCGATCACTCTTTTAAGAGTCTATGGAGACTATTAAAAGAGATACACTCCATGACTTATCAAAATGAGACATCTCTTAGAGTTTGTCATGCTAAACGGCTTTAGCATCAAATGAATATACATTTCTTGGGTTAAGCCGAGTATCCTTTTAAAATACGCGTCATATTAATTAACATGGGAAACATATTTGCATAATATATATATATATATATATATATATATATATATATATATATATATATATATATATATATAAGCATGCACATATAGAATACTATATTCTACTTGGATTGATTATAGACTTTATTCTTGTTTGGTTCACTAAAGCCACCAAGTGAACCAAAAAAGTTAAACCTAGGGTGCAAGAATTAAATTTAAATATAACTATTACATTTAAATCTCGGGCTCCATTACAAACGGGTCTTTAAGCACTCCTTGCTCCTTGATCTCCAATTCTTCAAAATAATTCTAACTATTCCTATTACAAAACTATTTAAAATAAATAGAAACCTTGATCGCCAGTCAAAGGGAAGTACATAGGAGGGAGATAGAATTTACATTAAGAAAAATTAGATAAGACGAAGTACGTAGATTCCATTTAATAAAATTCATACATTTTCGTGCATTCAACTAAAATAAAATTCAATCACATTGGTCAATAGTCTATAATCAATCCAATTTATTATCATACACATCACCATATGCATCAATAAATAACATTCATCTCATGAATAATAAATATTCAATATATATACATACATATATATATATATATATATATATATATATATATATATATATATATATATATATATATATATATATATAATTTAATGGGCAAATTTAGTTAGCATAAAATCTAATTTTGAATAAAAATAAACTCATTTATTTTAATCCAAATTTAAATCAAAATAAACCTCTTTTATTTTAATTTATCCAATTTTAAATAAAATAAACTATTTTATTTTAATCAATTTCTTTAATTAAAATAAACTCATTTATTTTAATTGATTATGGAATCCAATTCCAAGTTAAGATAAACTCTTTTATTTTGGATAATATGAAATCTTATTACATATCTGAATAAACTCTTTTATTTAAAGAAACACAGATTTTCTTTCCTATTCACAAATAAACCCATTTATTTTGAATAATATGAAATCTTATTCCATATCTAAATAAACTCCTTTATTTAAGGAAACACGAATTCACTTTTCTATTCACAAATAAACTCCTTTATTTTAAGAAACATGAAATTCAATTTTAACTCCAATTAGTTATCATGGAATCCAATTCTAATTCTAATTAGTTAGCATGAAATTCAATTTTAAAATTAAAATAAACTTTTTATTTTAATTATGAAATAATTAAGAATTATATATATATATATATATATATATATATATATATATATATATATATATATATATATAGTAACGTGATATTATATATATAACAGTATTGAAATCCTTTAGTTTTCCTTTTGATGAAAATCGTGACTCATGGTTAAAGCCACAGATTTAGCAGCGAAAAAAAAAAATGGTTTCGCGATTTTTTTTTTTCTTCTTCTTCTTCTTCAAAAACCAAATTTTATACAACAAATTATGCTCAATTAAATTATTCTAAACACATATCAATATATATATATATATATATATATATATATATATATATATATATATATATATATCAAATTAAAATAACTAATTCGCATAAAGGTTTGACTTTGATACCATTGTTAGGTTTGTAAGATTCATGAACGCAATCAAATTGCACAAAGTAAGCGAAAGCATGGAAAATAGAGTTTAAAAATTTTACAAACCATATACTCGGATCATCCTTTATGCACAATTATTAATTAAACGAAAAGATAAAGAACAAGAATTATACCCTTGAAGATTCGAGCTTCCTCAGTTACAAGTTCACCTCCAAATCCTTTCGCGTTCAACTTGAATCCACCGAGTTTGGTTCCTTTCTTTGATCAATGTTAACCACCCAAGTGTTTGACCTTTAGAGGTGATCCACCAAGGAAGACGAAAGATTTAAGAAGATGGGTATTTGGCAAAATCGTAGTTTTTTTTATCTTTCATAGAAAAGGGTGTACTCTCCCAACTATTAAAATTACGTATTCACGTGTTTTGTGAAAGTGTCAACCACCCCCATCCATAATAAGACTCATCTTATTTATAGATGTAGGCAACCCTCGTTAACAATTAAGGAATTATGTTTTATTTTAATTAATTAAACTTCTTTAATTAATTAGGCTCCCAATCTTATTAGGAATAATTAATTAAACTCTTTTAATTAATTAGCCTCCTAACTTATTATGATATATGGGAGTACTTTTATTAATTAATTTCCAAACTCCTTTAGGAATTAAATAATAATAATAATAATAATAATAATAATAATAATAATAATAATAATAATAATAATAATAATAAGACTCCTCTTATTAATTTATATTTAATATTTTCAAAATATTAAATAATAAATATTAAGCTATTTAATTTATTCCATCACCATAGATTAAATTAAATATACTTAACTTATTATTACGATTATGCCATTAACTTCTTAAATAATTATTTTTCATTTTATGGTGTGACCCTTTAGGTTCTCCATACTAAATCGGTTGTGAATAAATCAATTAGAACAATTCTAATCTTATTTAAATAAATAATATTTATTCAACAATAGGGATAAGTCTCCCTAACGATTAACGACTTTCCCGATAATATAGATTTTAACATTAATCATAAAAGAACCTTTGACTAAATAGTTACCTTACGATTCAATCATTCCATCATACAATGCCCCAATTAAATATAAGACATGAAATTATTGTCAAGTCTTATTTTATTTAATTATATGTATTTCAACTCTTAAATGCACAACTCCAAATAATACAAATTAGAAACTCCTTTCTGATTTCATTCTACCTTGGCCAAGGACTATTGGGTTGTCATTTATCGAATCACATAGAACATTTCTCTTCTTTTACTAGAAGCGGTAGATTCTTTATTGATCATAAATTATCTCCATGTATAGCTTATTATACCCAAGTATACGCTTTAATATACCCTAAGGGTCTTAAGAAATAAGTCAAAGTATAACTCATCATACACAAGATACTATGATAATCTCAAGTCCAAGGATCACTTGTACTACTATCACTACAGAAATTCCTATTGACAGTCAAGTAAAACTCCATTAGGTATTCCTTAGCGAGCCACATTCAGTGTACTTAGTCTCCAATAAGCACTTACATACTTACTTTAGTGTCTCCACACAAATGATCATGAGATCAATCATCCTCATCCAATGAGCAAGCAACGTATGTACCAATCTATCTGGATTCACTAATCCCCAATTTAGTAATCCAACGATTGGGAACTATTTTAGTTTTAAGCTTTGTAAGAATTTAGATCTCATTAGAATGATCATCATCATTATTTTAAAAGCATTGCATAAAACTATGAGTTTATCACATATTATAAAGCAGCATCATGTACATAATTAAAATCCTTTAATAAATTAATACTTTTTATTATAAATTGAATAAGATTGTTACAAAGTATATTTTTTATCATCAAATATGATTGGCTTGTGTACATACTACTTTCAGAGATAACCTTAGATGTCAAATCAGTTTTAATCCCGGAGACAACCCCGGGATACTCAGTTCTCAATCTCGGAGATAACCCCAAGAGACTCAATTTAAATCTTGGAGATATCCTCGGGAGATCTAGTTCCAACCTTGGAGACAATCCTAAGGTACTCAGTTCTAATCCCGGAGATAACCCCGGGAGGTCAAGCCCACCTCAGAGATAACCTTGAGGACATTCAGCATCCACAACAGCCCAAATTTCAGAGATAACCCTGAGCAACGATTGCTACATCTTCTCAAAGCCAGAGATAACTCTGGTGAGGGGAAAAATCATCATTTTATCACCTCAATGCCACATTCACATCGTCTTAACACATTTCAATCCACATTGTATACAAGGTGTCCCACAAGAACCATAGCTCAAATTCTGAGTGACTATTACATAAGACAGCACACCGGATAAAATTTGAAGACTTAGAGATTTGGTCATGTACCCATCTTCCCAGCTTCGTTCAACCTCTAAACCCTTGTTATTGTGTAGCTCTCGACAACAACATTCCGGAAAGGTACAACACGCCTTTATCGATTGTCCGGATTGAAAGTTATGAAGGTTCAAGCGGACAGCGTGTTGCCCAAGTGTACGTACTTCGAGACAACAGGACTCGCAGAGCCCGGGGTAAACCGAACAGCTGCAGGTAGACCCACGGCTACCGCGGGTTGACCCGAGGCTCCTTAATATATAAATATGAGCTCTTGCCAGCTCATTTTTAAAAAAAGAGAAAATGAGAGAAAATTCTGTCCATTTCAGTCTGTAAACATTGCTAGAGTGTTCTAAATACTTGCAAGCTCGTGTTTTGCTACATACTAAAATTTAACCAGTGAAAATCGAGTTTTCAGCCGTCTAAAGCTATCTAAAGTCTTCTTGGCAGCTCAGTGTAAGATTTTCAGGTTTTTAGAGCTTTTTATTACTTCTATATATAAATATTTATATCTACTAACGTTGAGAGTCATGTTGTGTGGGTATGCCCGGATCACCGATCCATGGCTTTTTATTGCTTATATATATATATATATATATATATATATATATATATATATATATATATATATATATATATATTATTGAACTTTGCTTCAATTGAGCCTGAGTGCAATATCCGGTGCGTTTACAGCTTATATATATATATATATATATATATATATATATATATATATATATATATATATATATATATATATATATATACATTTCAATCAGGCTTGGAGTTTACTTCGTGGCCATTTACCGCTTTTATCAAGAGTAGAACTTTAAGTAATAGAACTCCCTTAAATAATAGAATTGTATCAAAACGACGTAGCTTTGATATGACGCGGTGGCATTTTTGTAAATACGCGGTGGCATGGTATTTACAAAAATGCCACTGCGTCTTATCAAAACTACGTCGTTTTGATACAATTCTATTATTTAAGGGAGTTCTACTACTTAAGAGTTCTACTCTTGATCCTTTCTATATATATATATATATATATATATATATATATATATATATATATATATATATATATATATATATTTACAATTCAATGTCCTTCCTGGAGTTCACTTCGTGGCAGTTAATCGTCCATATATATATATACATATATATATATTGTGACGCCACCAAATTCGGGTTACCTGACCCCCGAGTTTGGTGCTCACGAACCAACATATAAATAACTTCTAACTACCCATTCATCTATGAATATAAACATACATCTTATTAACATATATAGTTAAAACATTGTCCCAGGTTATCTAACCATGACTTTACAAACATACCCCTTAGATATACAAAAAGGGTTTACAAATACAACATAATAATAATGTTCATTATAACTAATCCAGCAAAATGCCTTTGCCTTTGTTCTTCTCTGCCCCTCCGGCTTCTTCTTTCCTAGCTGAAATGTTTTATTTAGCAAGGGGGGCAAAAAGTTAAGACATACAATGAATGTGTATAAGAATCAGAATAACAGACTATCTATTTTGATAGAATGACTCCAAAGTTCGGAGAACTTTAAAATAGCTGAACAATTCATTAATCACTAACAAGTCTTCTCACATCTTCTCGCAACACAATAATTCGATAATGAAATAGTACAATGCGTTCAAGGTTTCTACAATATTTAATTTAACAAGATGGAATTATTTTTCCAGAGTTTATGCTGAGTGATCCAAATGGATCTCGAACTTCTCTTCTCGAGTAACTATCAAAGATTTACTTTGATATACCCAGGTGTATCAGATAACCATAAAGATTAAATCATACATGTGACGCCCTCAAAATATGTCCAGACGACCCATCTTGAGTCGCCAGATATCACACTACAGAAATCAAAAACAAACTTCATTTATACAACTGATGAACTGTCGTACAGAGTATGACAACACATATGTTGTGGATACCAACTGTGACTCTCATCCCTTTACTTGGATAGCATCTCACAGTGATACCTTACAATTGTACCTTACATAAAGGTTCAATCAATAACTATTTTAGAAATTAAAATATTTGGAAAGTGCTCAAGGAAACCTTCTTACATGGGAGCCCATGCATCTAAGTTATGATAGATATCATATGACTCGAGAATTATCCTTGGTTGACGCAATAGACCCCAAAGAAAAATGAGAAGATTACTATCATGTTCTTTCCAATGGCGAGTCTTCTCTTGACATATAATTATCTCCATTGTCTTTAATTAAGAAATATATTTCAACCAAACTCCGAGATTATATAGGTAGTGCTCATAGATATAATCAGTAAGTGCATGTGCATAACCCTGTCTTATGATAACACGAAGTCGTAGGTCAATAGACATCTTGTATGATAGTGACAAAACACCCTTCCAAAGTTGGGTTCACCTCACCCTATTCGGTTTACCAAAATCAACGGTTAAATGACGTATAAAATTCTCTATAAAATTATTTCCATACTGTTTTAGGGAAACCTCAACAACTATCGACCACCGTTCTGTTGTCCTGTTACCCCCGCTCAACCCAGCTAAAATCTTATCACCTGAAAGGAATTATGAAACAAAAGTATGAGCACAACTAGCCCAGTAAAAAATATCATGACTAAAAATAATTAAATTATCAATAGCCTTCGTCAGTAATAAATCAGAGATTTAGAACATATGGTAGATGATAAAACTTTTCAACCATAGTGGCAGTGGAACGATCAATCCATTAGAAGAGTCAAATAGACCATAAAGTCAATTATCTTCTCCATGTTAAAAGTCCACCAATAATATTTTATCTTTGTAACATCAATCAACAGTTCCTGTCCACAATCATGTGAATAACTCATAATCATAATTGTGATTCTAAATTCCTCTTCTTACCCAGGACGAAGATAATTTTTATCACCTGTCTTCACCTAAAACATCAAAGATCATGGTTATTCCAAATCATAGTTCATGTTCATAATCATACTAATAAATTCATCTTTGCACTACGGGCCAAAGATATTCATCAACAGTTCACATTTGCACTACATGCCAAAGATATTTAACAATAGATCATCTTTGTACTACGGGCCAAAGATATTCAACAACATGTCATCTTTACACAACGGTCTAAAGATATTCATCAACAATTCTTCTTTGCACTACATGCCAAAGATATTCAACAACAGGTCATCTTTGCACTACCGGCCAAAGATATTAATATCTCAAAGAAATATATAATCATTTCAGAACTTACATAAACAATAATTATAACCATGTTGATCAATTCACCTTTGCATTTAAGCTAAAGATATTCAATTATAAATTCAATGGTTATGATCATACCAGTCAACAATTCATCTTTGCACTACTGGCCAAAGAGAACCTATAGTCACGATCATACCAATAATCTACCCATCTTTACACTCAAGTGAAAGAAAAATTTCAACACTAGGGTTATAAAATTCATCATGATCTTTTTACGTCTTAATATACCAGAACATCATCCATGAACACCATACAACTCATTCAACTATTCATTTACTTAATTGATTCATCTTCTTCTTAACTGTATTTAACACTTACATTCCCTTAAATATCATCATTAAAACTTGTAACAAATCTTGAACATCATCTCAAAAAATTTCCTCATTAATATATATTGGCAATACCCAGTTCTCAAATCTATTTTCAAAAATATTTTTCCATCCTTCATCTAATTCAAAATAACTTTTACTATAACTATCTGCACATACTTTTAATCTTTACCTTGTTTAACTACTTATAGTCGATACAAAGTCTCAAGACTTCAAACAACACTGATGCTTCCTCCCGAAAGACACTTGGTTGAGTACCATTCATACCTAATAATTCTCCATTTCTATCATCAATTCCTTCCTTTCATTACACTATCTTATATAGTATCCTCAAAACTGGTGCCTTTCCAACACAATCTCTTTCACAACTTTTTCTACTTATCTAGCTAAAAACCTAACAATTAGTCCTGAACTACATCCACTAACTTCATTACTACTGGTTTAACCCACCTCTTACTCTTACTCATTAGGTATTTATAATTTAAGTTTAAATAACCCATACTTCCCGTTCTCTTAATAGCCTTCAGGCCCTTATCATCTTCAAATCACAAAAAATACCTTAGCGACTTACTACTTCAAAACATTACCTTAGACTACCTTATATTATGACACTTCATCATTTCCCTCTGGTTAAACAACCAATACTTCTTTTACTTACATTAACTCATTTAAGCTTAATAGCAATTAAATCCATCAATATCATACATCTTCTAACCTCAACATATTATTTCTTCTGAACTAAATTTCGTAGAAATTTCTTCCTTATTCTTCTTCTCTTTAACATATAGGCTTATCTCACCTCTTCATTCAGCTATACTAGCCACCTCAACATTTCTTCAAATAACTCTTTCTAGAGTATTAACCTTCTATTGTCGAGCCCGGGTTTCCACACCTGCTCAAACCTTCTTCTTCTTTTTCTTCTTTTTAAATGCCTCCTTTAGGGGTCTCTAACTTCCTGCTTTGGGTTCTTTTGACCCTTTTACTTATTTATTACTATGAGTTCCTTCTTCTGGCATTTCTTTATTACATATTTTCTTCTTTATGACCTTTCTTCCTTCTTTATGAAATATTTTTATTATTATTTCATTTCCTATTTTAAGGCATTATTATTTTAATGTCAATACATACTTATTGTTGGGCCATAATACTTTTCATACTGGGCCAGGTCGAATGGGCTTGTCCTTTGGGCTATGTCACTTTGGTTATGTTGGGTCAAATGAATTGGGCCCCGCTACTTGACTACACTATTGGGCTTAGTCATTGGATCGGCCCAATACGTAAGGTGTTGCTTATCCTATCTTTGACCAGTAATCATCACAAAAGTAGTAGTTGACTGTTATGTCTGCCACCTTTCTGCATAGCATTAATGAGGATGGGACTCCGATTGCCGGCGGGAGGTAACAGTGGTAGCAGGTAGGAAAATAAGCTGTACACTTTCGGCTGAGATGACCGGGGTGGAGAGGAGGTGTCAGGAGATAGTGGGTGGCACAGTAAACCGGGTCTAGGAAACGTATGGGCAAGAATCACAAAAGAAAAGGAGGTAACAAAACACTACACACAACATTATCATTTGATAGACACTCAGACACTAGTAAATATTTTCCTCCATTGTTAACCTTGTGATCGCCTGCACTGACTCTCACGCCGGAGCTATCCCCCGACGGTCAGGCCGTCAAGCTTTTGGTGTTGACTTGTTGAACTGTGCAGGATCAGAGCGTCTTACGTGATTGGGACGTGGGGGCAGATCTTGGCGTTAACATTGGCGCTAGAAGGAGGGCGAGTTCTAGTGTCCTGAATATTTTTCAATCACAAACCTTGTTCGTTTTACGTCGGTGATCATGGGAAAGAGTAGGACACCTACACCTGAGGGGCAGCCGATGGCTGCCAGTGAATCAATATCGCGAGTATCTGTGAAGGACCGTTTGGGACCTGCACTAAGTGTTCATGCCAGCACGGAGTCCAAACGATCGCATGAAGATTCTCGTCTGAGGGCTGGGAGCAAAGCCAAAAGAAGGCTAGTTTTTACAGCGGAGAAAGGGTCCGGTTATGGCCGGAAACGAGTAGAAGGCACCTCGCCTAGAACTCGATACCGGGATGACCAAGACGAGAAGGTTGCCCGCTTGGCTAAGATGGCAGATGAAGCTGATAGGGCCATGGAGGCATTGGTGAAGCAGCGGCAGGATATAGCTGAGCAGATGTCTCGAATGGCCGAGTTAAGGGACGAAGCGTCCAGCTATGTCTAATCTGAAGAACGTGGACATCGGAGTGGGAAAGAACCTACCCATTTAGGGCGTGAATCTCGGGGTCAACCTCGAGAAAGGAGAAGGTCCAGAAGCCCTACTCCTCAGAGATCGAAGAGGGCACATCACCCTGTCGGTTCTAAGGAGCAGGGTCGAAGCGAACGAAGAGGTCAATCCAGGGATCGTACTCCGGAAAACACTAAGAAGGCGCTCGTTGTTGCGCATTCCCACCACGGCAGACGGGTTCAGAGACAAAGCAGATCTAGGAGTCGCACACCCGAAAGTCCACCGAGGGCACTCCGCTCTATGGACCATCATCGTCACAAAAGCCCCTCGAAAGCTGGGGGTTCTGTTATAAGGCACCGGTCCACTCAGAAGAGGGAAAGGTCACCAAAAAAAGAAGCATCATCCCAACCCGAGGGCATAGAGTATCTGGTAAAAGAGGTGAAGGAGCTTCGGAGGCAGCTTGCCGAAGTACAAAAAGTAAAAGATACTTCGGGAAAGAAGGCATCCCCTTTTTCCGCAGAGATTCTGAAGGAAAAGGCTGACCCCACCAAGAAGTTACCTCATATTGAAAGTTATGACGGATCGGGAGATCCCTATGACTATAGTCAGGCGTTCGACCGACTGATGGATTATTACGACTTTAGCGATGCTACTAAGTGTCATACTTTTGTCACAACACTACGAAAGGATGCTAGGCAATGGATGGGATCTTTGCCTTCGGATTCTATTTCATCTTGGGCAGATATGTGCAATAAGTTCCACCCCCGCTTCGGGAGCAACCGGAGAAGAGGGAAACCAACTGGCTCGTTGGCTCAGGTTCGGCAGTATTCGAATGAGTCTTTGGGCCAATATGTGAAGCGATTCCGTGAAGCAGTCGGCCAATTGACAGACCTGAACGATCTACAAGCCGTGGGACTATTTCAGAATGGGTTGGATCTGGTCAAATCGAAAAAGTTGGTGAAAAAGTTGATGTTTCACCACCCTAAGAGTCTCGCCGAAGCCTTCGACAAAGTAGAAGGCTATATTGTGGTAGAGGAGGCCATGAATAGCCTCAAGCGTCCCTCTTCGGATCGGCTTAAGGAGACAGATCGGGACAGAACAGAGGGAGACCAGAGTAAGAATGACGGAAACAAAGGTCGTCATGACGGCCGATCAAAGAAATACAACAATAATTGGAGGCAGGGTGGAGAACGCTCGTCCACTCCCGCTCAAAGGGTAAACAGGACATATACGGCACTCAACGTCGACAGGGCTGTTATCTTGGAGCAGATCAAGAATCAACCTATTTTCGAGCCACCTCGAGAAAACTTTAAGCCCGGGAAAGGGAATTCTCGTAAGTATTGTGACTATCATCAAGCCTCGGGTCACGATACGAACGACTGTGCTAGTTTGAAGGATTTTATTGAGAGAAAGGTGCAGGACGGGGCTTTGGTTCATTATGTGGCCACCCGAACGAACCAGCAGCAGAATAGAGGACCCGTTCAGGCAGCCCAACCAGTTCAGCAAGTGTTCCCCGCTCCTAAACTGCCCGTAAGACAAGTGATAGATGTCATCACTGGGGGTACTTCGGGCAAGCTTGTTGGGAAGAAGCGCCGAAGCTATCTGGATTCGGTCATGTCAGTGGCGGGTACCCTCTCGAAGACCGACAGACCCTTCCCGGGTACTGTAATTTCCTTTATCGATGAGGATTACCCTTCGGAAACCATCGAACCACACGAGGGATCATTGGTCGTGACGGCACAAGTGGGTTCGGTGGACATGAAGCGCATAATGATCGACAACGGGTCTTCTGTGGATATCTTACATGCTTATGCTTATTAGAGGATGCATCTTGATGGGCAGAAGATGGAGATCGGACAGGAAGCCCCTCTATATGGTTTCAGCAACGATCCGGTCAAAGTGGCTGGAACCATTGAACTGCCGGTTATCTTCGGAACGACCCCCCAGCAGGTAGAAATTATTTGTAAATTTTACATTGTGAACGTAGATTCTGCTTATAATGCTATTTTGGGGAGACCCACTTTAACTGCTTTACAAGCTGTAATCTCAATCCCTCATTTCAAAATCAAATTTCCTACGGCTAATGGGGTTGGGGAAGTGAAAGGGGATTTAGATCTAGCCAGAAGATGTTATAGAAATGCCGTTATCACTTCGGGAGTAGGGGTATCGAAGCAAAAACAGACCATGGCAATAGAGATCGAACCCTTCATAGAAAGTAGCTCAGAACCGTTGGTCATGCCAGCCGAAGAAACAGAAGAAGTAGAACTCGTCCCGGGCAAAGCGGACAAAACGATGAAAATAGGTTCGGGCCTGCCAGAACCTCTCAGGACAAACCTCATTGAACTCCTGCAGTGCTATGCTGGCATCTTCGCCTGAGAGCCTCGAGCTATACCGGGAGTGAGTAGGGATATCGCAGAGCATCGGCTAGAAGTGGACCCGTCGAAGAAGCCAGTTCGGCAAAAGAGGAGGATCTTCACGCCCGAGCGCCAGAGAATCATCGATGAAGAGATTGCGAAGCTGCTAGCTGCTGACTTCATCTTCGAGATCGACTATCTACAGTGGATGGCAAACGTGGTACTGGTCCAGAAGCAGAACGGGAAATGGCGGGTCTGCATCGACTATACAGACCTGAATAAAGCCTATCCGAAGGATTTTTATCCATTACCCCACATTGACCAGCTCATCGATGCAACTTCGGGGTATGCCTTGTTAAGCTTCATGGATGCATTCTCTGGCTATCATCAAATCTCCATGTGTAAAGAGGATATACCGAAGACGGTGTTCATTACGCATCGTTCGGTATATGCTTACAAGAAAATGACCTTCGGCCTCATCAACGCCGGGGCCACTTACCAGAGGATGATGAGTTATGTCTTCAGGCGCCAGTTGGGCAAGAATATGGAAGTATATGTGGATGACATGACTGTTAAGAGCATGTTGGTGCACAAACATCTGGATGACCTGGAGAAATGCTTTCAGACAGTCCGTCACCACAAATTGAGGCTGAATCCTGCCAAGTGCACCTTCGGATTAGGGGCTGGCAAGTTTCTGGGTTATCTGGTCAGCCAGAGGGGAATTGAAGCCAATCCAGAGAAGATTCAAGCGATCCTGGACATGAAGACTCCTCAGTCGTTTAAAGACGTTCAGCGTCTGACTGGAAGGATTGCAGCTTTGAGGAGGTTTATGTCCAAATCGGCAGAAAGGTGTTTGCCATTTTTTGACACATCGAAAGGGCCGAAGAATGCCAAGACGTTCCAATGGACTTCGGAATGCGAAGACGCCTTTCAGAGCATCAAGTCCTACTTATCTTCGGCGCCTTTGTTGGTGAAGCCCGCTCCTGCTGAGCCTTTGTATTTGTACTTAGTAGCTAGTTCTTTGGCAGTAGGAGCAGTTTTGGTGCGAGAAGTTGGGGGTAAGCAGCACCCGGTTTATTATGGTAGATTGGTAATAGTCTACACAGATCAGTCTTTGAAGAAAATTATGGGCAAACCTGAGGTATCGGGGAGATTAGCTACATGGACGATGGAGTTGTCTCAGTTCTTCGTTGAATATCATCCCCGAACTGCCATCAAGGGGCAGGCCTTGGCTGATTTTGTGGTCGAGTGTTCATTTTCTGAAGCTGATGAAGCTGGAGGATCTAACAGCATAGTTGCGGTTCTTTAGCAGGAGTAGAGTTCGTGGACACTGTATACAGATGGGTCTTCTACCGTGGACGTCAGCGGAGCAGGGATTATTCTGACCAACCCGGAGGGATTCAAGGTGCAACAGGCCATCAGATTTCAGTTTAAAGCGACGAACAACGAAGCAGAGTACGAGGCAGTGTTGGCAGGTTTGCGACTAGCTAAGAGTCTCGAAGTGCAAAGAATAGTTATCTTCAGCGACTCTCAGTTAGTCGTTAAACAAGTCTCCGGGGAATACGAAGCTCGAGGTCACAGAATGATCAAGTATTTGGCGGAAATGAAAGAACGGCTTCAGTATTTCCAGTTCTACGAATTTCAGGGGGTCGAACGTAACGATAATTCCATTGCCGATGCACTCTCCAAATTAGCCACTACGGATGTTAACGTTTTTGATGGGTCGGTTTACTTGAAAATTTTGCAACATCCTAGTGTTCATCACGAATCGGTAATGTGCGTTGACCGAACCAACTGCTGGCTGACTCCATATTTAGAGTATCTGGCAGATGGCGTTCTACCTTCGGATCAGATGCTGGCCAAGAAAATCAAGTACAAGAGTGCTAATTTCGTTCTGATAGATGGGTATCTGTTTTGAAGAGCTTTCTCGTCTCCACTGTTAAAGTGTTTGACTCCGTCCGAAGCTGATTATGCTCTTCGGGAAGTTCACGAGGGCATCTGCGGCGACCATATGGCTGCTAAGTCATTAGCCTACAAAGTACTTCGTCAGGAATACTACGGGCCTACCATCTTCAAAGAAGCGACTGAATACGTCAAGAAGTGCGAGAAGTGTCAGCTCAACAGTCCGATCCCACATCAGCCACCAGAAGAGTTATACTCGATCTTATCTCCCATACCCTTCGCTGTCTGGGGGCTTGATATACTAGGTCCGCTACCGAAAGCAAAAGGTCAGGTCAGCTTTGTTATAGTTGCCATCGACTACATGACCAAGTGGGTAGAAGCGAAACCACTTAGGTTAATAACAGAACAGGAATGCTTAAAGTTCATCAAGGAGTCAGTAGTATTTCGGTTCGGAATTCCTAAGGTGGTGATTTCAGACAATGGACGTCAGTTTGTGGGATCAAAATTTGAAGCATTTTAGAAAGAACTGGGGGTCCAGCACAGAAAGACTTCGGTAGCTCACCCTCAGTCTAATGGACAAGTCGAAGTGACAAATAGAACGCTGCTGAACGGAATCAAGCGCAGATTGGACGAAGCTAAAGGAAGATGTCCAGAAGAGCTGCTCAGCGTGTTATAGGCTTATTAGACTACTCCGAGGACCACAACGGGGGATTCACCTTTCAGACTGGCCTACGGTACTGATGCCTTAGTCCCAGTTGAAATTGGATCTCCAAGTCTTCGAGTTAGTCAGTTTAGAGAAATATACAACGATGAAGGGCTGAAAGCCAACCTTGATTTACTTGAAGAAGTCAGGGAAACAGCCTTGGTCAAACTAGCCGCATATCAGCGAAGAGTAGCTAAGCATTATAACAAGGGGGTAAAGCTTCGCAGTTTGAAGTAGGGGATTTCGTTCTCAGAGAAGTCGAAGCATCTACGCCTCAGAATGTGGGAAAGCTGATGCCGAATTGGGAAGGGCCATATGAAGTCATAGAAGTGCCGAAGCCGGGGACTTATCGGTTGAGGGCTCTGGACGGATCAGAGATCAAGAATACTTGGCATGCAGGTAGGCTTCGAAAGTATTTTCAGTAGCTACATTGTCAGTACACCGGAAGTCTGTAAATGGTTTCAAGTCATCATCAATAAAAATTCCTTTCTTTTCAAGCAAATCTTGTCTTCGTTGCTGTTAATGTCATCGGAGTAAGGAGGTTCGGGTGGACTCGCTGACCATTCGATGGTAGCCTCATCGGCAGGAGGTCCTTGTGAGCTTGTCAGGCCCTTCATGGTAGGCAAGTGTCATCCTTAAGACGTTTTCAGGCCCTCGTGGTAGGCAATTGTCGATCCTTAGACCTTGTCAGGCCCTTCGTGGTAGGCAAGTGTCATCAGTGTAAGGAGGTTCGGGCGGACTCGCTGACCATTCGATGGTAGCCTCATTGGCAGGTGGTCCTTATGACTTCGTCAGGCCCTGCGTGGTAGGCGAACGTCATTGGTGTAAGGAGGTTCAGGCGGACTCGCTGACCATTCGATGGTAGCCTCATTGGCAGGTGGTCCTTATGACTTCGTCAGGCCCTGCGTGGTAGGCGAACGTCATTGGTGTAAGGAGGTTCAGGTGGACTCGCTGACCATACGATGGTAGCCTCATCGGCAGGTGTTCCTTAAGACCTTGTCAGGCCCTTCGTGGTAGACAAACGTCATCCTTAAGACATTGTTAGGCCCTGCGTGGTAGGCAATTGTCAATCTTTAGACCTTGTCAGGCCCTTCGGGATAGGCAAGTGTCGTCATTCAGACTTTGTCAGGCCCCTCGCGGCATCTACCTCACACTTTGGTAACGAATAAGTATTCCTTTACTTTGTTATTATTGCCTAAATTTTTCTAAGTGTTGAGTTCGGAATGCCACATTCTTTAACTTCATCTTATCTGTTATACGACTTGCCTAGTTGTTGACTAACAGTTTAAGTTAAGTCCATGAAGGAGCTTGTACATTTTTTAAGATTAAAGCGATATCGAAGTGTTGATAAACAGTAAATACACCGAAGTCATAAGGAATAACGTTGATATTTCATTTACAAAATACTGTTTACAAAGCGATAGAAGCTTTACAAGAATCCTACAGCTAAGGGAAAAGATAATCATCTTCAGGGATCAGCTTCGTCTTCCGAAGAGTCCAGAATGGTCGGGTCAACCTTGGCAGCAACAAGTCTTGCCTTGTCTTTGCTTCGGCATTCGTCATATCCATCCGAGAACATTTGGACGATTTCCTCGTTCAACTCAGCTGATTTTCGGTACTCTTGTTGAACTTCTCTCCGAAGATCGTCGGTCAGAGGGGGACCTAAATCTCTCAGAGCACGAAGTTCTCGAAGCTCCTCTTCGAGTTTCGCCCGTTCCTTCAGATGCCTCAAATCCCTAGCTTCAAGTTCATGTACTTGCACCGCCAGGCTTTTATTGGTCTTCACCATCGTCTCGTTCTTCCCAACAAGGACCTCGTTTCGACGAACTAGGTCAATGTTCGTAGTAACGGTTAGTTGGTGGGTGGCCTCGGCTGTCTCCAGTTTCTCTCTTAATTTATTTACATCCTTCTGGAGGCCTTCGTTATTGAAGAGAGTGGTACCATGGGCCCTTCTCTCTCTCTCCAGAGCCGACACCAGAGTAGCCTTCTCTCGCCTGGCTGCGTCTTCTTCGGCTTCGGATCCTCTGTATCGGGGAAGAAGTCTCCCGAAGACAGCATTTGCCTATAGACATTTAAAGAAAGTCGGTGAATTGGTAGAAGAAACAGATGATTCCTAAATATTTCAATTGCATAAACTAACTAACCTTAGCCTGATAGCTCATGCCTTCTTCGATCAAATCCCTAATCGAGTTGTTTCCAAACCGATGATCATCGGTCTCCCGAACAAAGGAGTCGAACAGCTGAAAGGGGAAGTTGGCATTGAACTCCGGCCACACAGTGGGAGAAGATGCGGCTTCTCGCCTGAAGGCGGAGGGGGAAGATCTTGTCGGAGAAGGCACTGATGGTTCGGGGGGCGGTGGTGGTTGATCCTCGGAAGGTTGTTTCCTTTTACGAGACAGAAGTGGAGACTCGGGTGGGTTTTCGAGCTCGTCTTCGAAAACGTGAATCTCCACAGGAATAATGATAGGCGGATCGACTGCAGGAGGAGGAACCCGAAGCTCATCGGCGGACAGAGGAGTCACCTTGGTCTTCCTCTTTTTAATCCGAAGAGCTTGCATTCGCTCGTTCGCAGGCATGTCAATCAAACTCGCTGCAGAAGCTGATTGAGATCCTTGAGGATTTGACCGGACTTTCCGAACAGCCCTTTTCTTTCTTCGAGGTTGGCTAGGTTCCTCTTCAGCGACGAAGCGTGCCGATTGATCCTCGATGATTTGATCTTCAGAGGCCGAAGGTTCTTCTGGGGGGACTTCGGCGAAAGGTGATGAAGGCTTACCAGAGAGGTACCTATCTAGATCCTTCCGATCGATCGAAGTCGGCTTGATCAGAGACAATTTATGGTCATACAACCATGTTTGTTTGCTCAGGAGGCCGAAGCTCCACTCCTTCAGAGGTATCTTCTCTATGATGCGCGTCATTTCTCTTATACGTTCCTCGGATATATCTCCGAAGTCTGCAGAGACGCGATCAGAAGTGGTCCAGTACGGGACAGAGGAGATTTCGGGCCTGTTGACGAAGAACCATTTATTATGCCACCCTCGGTTGCTCGAAGGAGTGTCCATTAGAGACCGCTTCTCGATTCTGGCATTGGGCTTAGGGGCTATCTTACTTAGCACCTTGAAGCCTTTTTCTCGAGATTTTCCTACTGAGAAGAGGGTAAAGAAGGAATCCACAGCAGGAGGAACTCCTATCTCGTAGCAGAAGGCTATGTAAGCCAGTATATGGATGTACGAGTTCGGCACCAATTGGGCGAAGCCCACTCCAACAAACCCTAGGAGGGTGATCAGGAAGGCGTGAAGGGGAAACCTCACCCCCTTCTCCAGAAACGTTACCGGGACGGCGATCCAACCGTCGGGACGCTGGTACATCCTTTCGTGGGAGGCTGCTATCCTCACCCTGTGGGTATCCGATATTTGATAGCGAGCCCAAATGTTGCAGAGCTCAGCCTCATTAACAGTGGAGGGGGTGTTGGCGTGAGGAAAATCTTCCTCATTCTTGAAAAATTCAGAGGGATTGGGAAGTGATTCCATAGGCGGAGCTTCCTTAGTCGGAGCACCGATTTGGGGGTTTGAGCTCGGAACCTCTTTGTCAGGGTTTGAATGGGGGATCACGGTGGAGATGGGGGCTACACGAAGTGGAGAGCTCGTATCAGGGTTTTGAGATGCCATTGTTGAGAATTTGCAGAGAAAATTAAGAAATTTGAGAAAGAGAAGACAATAAGCTCTTGTGAATTCGAAATAGCAGGGAACCATCCAAGGAGAATGGGCAGCAGCTTTTATAGCGAGTGATCTTTTCAAATTTTGCACGAGAGCCGAGGGCGGCGCATTAATTGGAGGTAATGATGTGGGAGAGGAAGGGGTAACGTCCGATTTTGGTTTTAATGGGTTATCCAAGGTGGGCCGGTGCTTGTTGGATCCCTTTTCACTATGGACTCACACTATTTACAGTCTTCCATTAAACGTCCTGTTTAATAAAAGACTGGGGGGCAATGTTGGACCATAATACTTTTCATACTGGGCCAGGTCGAATGGGCTTGTCCTTTGGGCTATGTCACTTTGGTTATGTTGGGTCAAATGAATTGGGCCCCGCTACTTGACTACACTATTGGGCTTAGTCATTGGATCGGCCCAATACGTAAGGTGTTGCTTATCCTATCTTTGACCGGTAATCATCACAAAAGTAGTAGTTGACTGTTATGTCTGCCACCTTTCTGTATAGCATTAATGAGGATGGGACTCCGATTGCCGGCGGGAGGTAACAGTGGTAGCAGGTAGGAAAATAAGCTGTACACTTTCGGCTGAGATGACCGGGGTGGAGAGGAGGTGTCAGGAGATAGTGGGTGGCACAGTAAACCGGGTCTAGGAAACGTATGGGGCAAGGATCACAAAAGAAAAGGAGGTAACAAAATACTATACACAACATTATCATTTGATAGACACTCAGACACTAGTGAATATTTTCCTCCATTGTTAACCTTGTGATCGCCTATACTGACTCTCACGCCGGAGCTATCCCCCGACGGTCAGGCCGTCAAGCTTTTGGTGTTGACTTGTTGAACTGTGCAGGATCAGAGCGTCTTACGTGATTGGGACGTGGGAGAAGATCTTGGCGTTAACACTTATTAAAAGCACATTTAATAGTTATATTAATATGCTTCTTACAGTTCATACTTCTTATATTGTTATAGATTTTGCTATTTACAATTTTATAGCACTTATTGCTATCTACAAGCTACTTTCTTCCATTATTTATCACAAATAATATTTAAATAGTTATTCCACAACTTATATTAAAGTTAATACTTACAAAGATATCCCTCAGTTTATACACAAGCTGGGATTCATATCATTACACATATATTCATATATATTCCGATATATATATATATATATATATATATATATATATATATATATATATATATATATATATACCTATTTATTAACTTTGATGCCATCACCGTTCTTTCTAACTAACATTACAACAGTTTGACCTAACTATTCTGAGTAAGACCACATCCTATCTTAAAGTTGCTCCTTCAAAACAATATGATCCTACCAGCCTCCTTTCTTTATTCATTTCATGTATTCTTTCATAGTACAATTTCTAACTAAGTGATCAAATGGTCCACACTTGATGCACAATCATTTCCTCGGTTCGGGCAGTCAGGAGAAATGTACCCCACCTACTCCTAATCTCAACATACACGCTTTCCTTTCTTTCATACACTTGTGTGGTTCTCCCCCATAGTTCTCAAATCCTTTACTATATTCCTTGGAGTCTTTTTGATTACTATTATCACCTACCTCATTTTTTTCCCTTTCCCCTTCTTATCTGAAGCCTCAAATAGCCTACTAGTTTTACCTCCCATTCCAATAAATTCTGCTTTTAATTCATCATAATTTTCCATCATTCCTACTAACGTTAAAGCTAACTGATTAGTTAACACTTTCCCTTCCTTCCACCTCTTCTCTAACATGAACATCTTGTTGTTTAGAGCCTGTACTTCTTCTAATGCCTAACCCTCTTTGGTCTTTGCCATTCCTTTTTACCTTTTACCTTTATCTCTGACTCTATAATCCGACATTTTGATAAAGTATGGGATCCTGAATGGAATGATTTTGATTATCGATTCATCAGTAAAAAACCTTCTCCGACTTTTGAATTATCAAAGCAAGAACTTTATGTGAGAGTCGAAGCCCCCAAGGGAGAATTGGGGATTTTTCTGATAGGGGATAGGGGTGTTTTTTCTTAGAGATGGAAAATTCGACCATCGGGTTTTATCAATTTGCAAATCCTTCCTCAGTTAGTTAAAAGCATGAAATTGTCTGATATTATGACAATACTAGGTAGCATAGATATAATTATGGGAGAAGTTGATCATTAAAATGATAATAGATACAATCTTCCATAAAATCTATCTCTTCTTTACTCACTTCCATCTTAGAGTGATCTTCATAATTACCACCCATATTTATCATATGTTCCTTATAATTTTTTTCTAGATGATACAGTCGTTAGACGGCACAGCCTTTTCAAACAGTATAATCCCAACTACTGCTCCATCAAAAACTGCAACTAACACATCCAAATTCTCTTCAAAATTCTTCTCCATAATCTCTTCCAATCATTCAAAGTTAACACCTTGACAAATAACTCTGGTGCAACTACTAACATTTCAGTATCCAAACGAATATCTCTAACTTCATCATCCTACAATCAATTTTTACATCTTAATTAACATATAACAATAGTTTATATACATAAACACAAAGAACAATTTTTTTTGTGTTATTTTTAGTTATTTAAAATCTTCTCAATGAATTTCCTTAATTCATCTCTTATGAAGTCTTCTTGAGTTTAACTACCTACTAACCTTACTATCTTATCCAAAGTTATAGCCTCAAGTACCCATACTTAAGGTTTCTAAGCTATTAATTTTGATACCAACTTGTGATGCCCCTAAATCCAGATATCTTCAAACCTGAATCCAGTGCTACACGGTTCTACATCATTCACATAAATCCAACCATAAAAGCTTAATGACACAAATGTAATATCTATATTATTACATCATACCTGCTCAATCCTATTTTCTACAACCATTACATGTTCGTACATCATAATAATTCACATTACATAAAAATTTTAATCTATTACAAGATCTTTTATCCTTCCTCATTGTATACTCTCGAAATTTTCTGTACACCTGTCACTAACATTGCAGGAGGACAGATTCGTCTTTTAAGAGGGAACCCTGAAAGACAATCCATATCAATGCCGGATACTACCGGAAGTTCAACATCAACCCCGGATCGCAATCTGGGAGTAACAATTCCAATCTCAGAGATAACCTCGAGGCATGCAGATCAATACCGGAACACACACCGGAGAAGACCGATTAATCTCGGAGATAACCCCGAGGTATCCAGTCTCACTCCCAACCATGGGAATAACCACCAACCTTGGTGATAACCCCAAGGAATGCAATTTCGGCGATAACCCAGGAAATGTTTGTTACAAGTGCGACCAGCTTCAATCTCGGCGCTCACAAAGAGATACACTGTACCAGCCCGACGATAACATAGGGAAGACAGGTACACCTCAAGGATGACAATGAGGACCTTCAACAAATTACAGTAGTCCAATCTCAACGAAGCTGAGTAACGTCTGCTTTATCAGCCCAATCCAACGATAACACCGGTAAGGGGAAACATCGTCATCTGACCAACACGATGCCACGCTACGTCGTTTTAACATATCTATGCAACAATGTCCCACAAGACTAATCAATCCCGAGTGACTATTGTACGGGGTAACGGATGAAAGTTAAAGCTTGAAGACCGGAGGGCACCGTCTCATCTTCAATGACTTCGCACAAACTCTAATCCCATGCCATCGTACAACTCTCGACAACGGCGATCCGAAATAGGTCCTGTATACCTCAAACGGATGCCTGGATTGCACATCTGAAAGTTTGAGTGGACATTACAGTGCCTGAGTGCATGTACTTCGAGACGACCCGAGCCGAAAAACTCAGGCCCACCCGGGTTGCCTCTGGTACACCTGCGGCTCAGCCGCATGTACACCTGCGGCTCCATCCTCTATAAATAGAGGGCTTGGGGTGGCCATTTTGTAAGAAAAAACGGCGAGGAAACCCAGCCCAATTTGCTCTGCACTCATCCCAGGCAGTGTACTTTCCCCTTTTAAACACCTGTGAGCTCATATATAGCCCTTTTGTACCTACAAAAGTCTATGTTTACTCACTCTAAAGATATAGAAGTCTTCTTTGGTAGCCCACTGTAAGCCTTCTTACACACTTTAGAGTCCTTCTCTTCATCTTTGCACACACCCTTCTACACGTTGAGAGTCGTGTTGCTTGCTTTTGCCCGGATTTCGGTCCGTGGTTTCATTTCAGTATATATATATATATATATATATATTAACTGTGTGTCGAACTTTGTTCTATGAGCCTAGACCTCGGTCTGGAGCGTTTACATATATATATATATATATATATATATATATATATATATATAAACGCTCCAGACCGAGGTCTAGGCCCATAGAACAAAGTTCGACACACAGTTAATATATATATATATATATATATATATATATACTTATATATATATTATCTGTGGTCGAACTCTGTTCGATGAGCCTGGATTTTACATCCGGAGCGTTTACGTGCTTTAATATATATATATATATATATATATATATATATATATATATATATATATATATATATATATATATATATTAACTGTGGTCGAACTCTGTTCGATGAGCCTGGATTTTACATCCGGTGCATTTATTCGCTTCTATATAAATTTATATATTTATATTTCATCCTGTCTGGAGTTCACTTCGTGGCAGTTGATTGCTTTGTATAGCTTTCTTTACATTTTGTCCCGCCTGGAGTTTCTTCCGTGGCGGTTGATAGCTTTTACAACTTTATTTATATTTTTGATCCCCCATGGAGATTCTTCGTGGTTGGTGATCATGTATGTATATATATATTTACAGCTTTTATATATATACCTGCTTACTGCGTTTATATCAATTGCGGCATCATGTGAGCCTAGGAATCATGTGATCACAGATTCAGTCCCCTGAATTTAGATTCGGTTCCCGTGATGGACCTTTTCAGCTGTAAGCAGCTTGTAAATATATCTGTGATGTTTAGATTCCCTCAGATGGTTTTCATACCCACGAGGAATTCAACACGTTTTTGTAAAGTATTTTCGTACGGATGCTTCGCATCTGTTAAATAAAACCAATCCAGCCGAATACGGAATAAAATGGGAGTGCAAAAGGTCTCAATTACTATTGAGCATCAGGGTTTGAAAAACTTCTTTTATAAAACATCACTGCTGTAAGACCCCAAATTTTATGAAATAAAAGTATTCAATTTTTCTATTTAGTACATGGTTAAATTGATGAAAAGTTAAAGTTAAGGGTGATATATGAATATTTTTCAAAATAACCAAGTGGTTATAAAATATTCATTTTGCAGGAGAATATTCGTTTGGTCGTGGAATATTCTTGTTGTCGGGGAATATTCGTACGACGGCGCAACCTTGTGTGGGCCCCATAACGGAAAGCGATTGGATGAAGAAAACGACAAATATAAGTTATTTATAAATAACGGCGTAGTTGTTACCGTTAATACTGTTGGAATACCCGGTGATTAAAATACAGTAGCACACGGTATTGCACCAATTATTGATTCTTACGTAAGAAGATACTACTCAATAATTGTTACAGTAATTACTGTTCAATATTTTATTTTATTGATTCAATAATTGCTACGTTGAAATTTTATATTATTGTTGTTCAATAATTGTCAATGCATAGTATTTCTCATTATCAGATCAATAATTCATATTATTTGAATAATATTATTAGATAATATTATTGGCAATGTCTAGAAAGTTCTGTCTAAGGAGAGGTTTGATCACCTAATTGCGCGCCAATAAGGATAAATCCTTATTGGAAAGCCCCCTCTTTCCTGAGAACGGCTTGGTTGTCATAAATGTGATTCTGTAATATTATCTGTGAATAATTAATTATTGATTCATATGATAAGGAAATATTTATTTTATGTGGATATAAATGAGGGATATATTTTTGTGGTTAAAAATAAAAGAATTAATGTTGAGGTTTTTATCAGTATTTTTGTCGGAATGGAGGTATTAAAAATTAGGGTTTTTGAGATATTTTGAGAGGGTTATAATTTTTAATCCGACCGTTGGATCGTGATAATTTTTGGATATGTTATACATATATAAGTTGAGTATATGTCCACAAATTTTGAACCGTTAAAAATAAATGTATGATTTGTTATGAATTTTACGAGATGACTGGTTTAGAAATTGTTGAATTTTCGGAGTTAATCATTTTGGTGAAAAATTCTAGAATTGGTGGGCCCCACTCTTGGTTGGTGAAGAAATGTGCTAAGATTTTTATTCAAATGTGGTGGGTGGGAATAGTAGCAGGTAAAGCCATCAGGTTGCAGGTTAAGTCTGCTTCGGCGTGCTAACATTTTCCTATAAATAGAGGGCTAAGTTAGAATTGAAAATCACACCAGAAACATAAGCTTTCTCTCTTTCTCTCTCTATATTATGAAGCGTATTTTGTGAGTATTTAGATACTTGGTGAGTTAATATTCATCAGTGCAAGTTTCCTTCAGCGTCAGAAATACTGCACTTTTGAGGTAAGGGATAGTAAGAGATTTTAAGGGTTGTTATGTTTTTCAGTTTCGTAATTTTTCTGACCTTCAAAAATTCTGAAAAAATTTGAAATGATATTTTGATGAGTTTTCTTGATTGTTTCCAAAAATGATAATTTTTGGATGTATAGATTGAGAGTTATGAATTTTATAAGAAAAGACTATTTTAAAAGTAACTGCTTATAATTTCTTGTGGTTAACTCCAAAATTGATGAAATTTTTATTGGGAGTACATGTATATGATAGGAGTATACTCTGTGAATTTCAGAATTTTTAGATAAAAGTACAATTTTTGATAAATGTCTAAATATTCGGCTGTTTTGGCCATATAAAAAATAGTAAATGACTTTTAAAAATTCTGAGAAAAATATATGTTCACTATGGGACTATATTATGCTAAATCCCAGAAAAGAAATATTTTTGAAACTAATTTGGTATTTTTTCATGAAAATGATCTAGTTATGAGTAAATGAATTAAATATATTTTGTGAAGTAAGAAAATTAGAAAATAGGATTTTATGGCTTGAGAATCCTATATGAGGTATATGCAGATTTTTGACGAAGGTTTTTGGTTATTGGTGATGAAATCTTATGAGTTTGACATTTTAGGATGATTAAATGCATTATTTAGTAAAGTATAAACAATTAAAATAAATTATTTATAAGCTTAAGAAATATTATTCTTTCAATATCATTATACCGAAATATTGGTATGTATTTTATTGTGAAATTTCTACCTTTTTGTGTCGAGTTTATTATTCATGAGTTACTATTCACGAGTTACTATTCATGAGTTACTATTCACACGTACTATTCACGACAAAAATTGGTTTCTTTTTTCTGACCAAATTATCGTTGATTTATGATTGTTGCTCTCGAAAATAAATGTAGTTGTTGATTATATTGATTTTATTATCATATATAACATTTTTATAACCCTAATGATGATATTTCTCTTTGACTTAAGTGTAAAGACGAGTAAATTTCTGGTATGATCATGACTATGGGTTCTCTTTGGCCAGTAGTGCAAAGTTGAATTGTTGACTGGTATGATCATGACCATTGAATTTATAAGTGAATATCTTTAGCTTAAGTGCAAAGGTGAATTGATCAACATGGTTATAACTATTGTTTATATAAATTCTGAAATGATTATATATTTCTTTGAGATATTAATATATTTGGCCTGTAGTGCAAATATGAACTGTTGATGAATATATTTGGCCGTAATGCAAATATGAACTGTTGAGGAATATCTTTGGCCTGTAGTGCAAAGATGAATTGTTGATGAATATCTTTGGCCCGTAGTGCAAAGATGACATGTTGTTGAATATCTTTGGCCAGTAGTACAAAGATGAACAGATGTTGAGATAAACATGACCAACTGGTGATACAAATGAATATCTTTGGTCGTAGTGCAAAGATGAAGTTATTAGTATGATTATGAACATGAAATGTGATTTGGTGTAACCATGATCTTTGATGTTTCAGGTAAAGATAGGTGATAAAAATTATCTTCGTCCTGGATGAGAAGAGGAATTTAGAACTACAGTTATGATTATGAGTTATTCATATAATTGTGGACCAGAATTGTTGATTGGTGTTACAGGGATAAAACATTATTGGTGAATTTTTAACATGGAAAAGATAATAGACTTTATAGTCTATTTGACTCTTCTAATGGATTGCTCGTTCCGCTGCAACTATGGTTGAAATTTTTATCATCTACCATATGTTCTAAATCTCTGATTTATTACTGATGAAGACTATTGATAATTTATTTACCTTTAGTAATGATATTCTTTACTGGGCTAGTTGTGCTCACCCTTTTATTTCACAATTCCTTTCAGGTAATAAGAGTGTAGCTGGGTCGAGCGGGGGTAACAAGGGAATAGAACGGTGGTCATCATTTAGTAGTTATATTTGGTGAAAAAAATAGGGTGAGACGAACCCAACGTTGGAAGGGTGTTTCGTCACTATCATACAAGATGTCTAATGACATACAACCTCGTGTCATCATAAGACAGGATTGTGCTCATCCACTTGCTGAGTATATCTACGAGAACTACCTATATAATCTTGGTGTTTGTTTGAAGTATATTTCGTGATTAAAGACAGTGGAGATAATGATAAGTCAAGAGAAGACTCACCATTGGGAAGAATATGATAGTAATCTTCTCGTTTTATTTTGGGGTCTATTGGGTCAACCAAGGATAATTCTGTGGCCATATGATATCTATCATAACCTAGACGCATGGCCTTCCATGTACAAAGGTTTTCTTGAGCACTTCCCAAAGATTCTAATTTCTAAAGCAGTTTTTGACTATACCTTTATGTAAGGTGTCATTGTGAGGTGCTGTCTACGGTTGGGACATGAGTCATATTTGGTATATATTTGTATCCAAACTCACAACATATGTGTTGTTGTATTTTGCACGACAATTGTTGTAATAAAGTTGTAGTTATTTTCTGTACCATGTATTTGGCGACTCAGAATAGGTTGGATGGAATGGACCTATTTTGGGGTTGTCACATTTGGTATCAGAGCTTAGGGATATGGTCTCTGGCGGAGATCGGGAAATATAACTAGGAAGGGAGAGATGAGTAAATCCTTCGCTAGTGTGTCCTACCTAAGTTTATTTGTTGGTCAGTCATAATATCGGGATATTATGTGATATGTTAATTTGTTCAATTAACCTTTGTTTTGAAGCTGTATTCTAGAATGATATTTGAAATACAGGAGATGAGCAATGGAGAAATTATGATGACAGGGAAGATGGAATGAAAGCAAGGTATTCTCAACTCTTAGAAATACCAGGTACGTAAATTTCAAAGACGAAATTTTATAAGGAGGGGAGATTGTAAGGCCCCAAATTTTATGAAATAAAAGTATTCAATTTTTCTATTTAGTACATGGTTAAATTGATGAAAAGTTAAAGTTAAGGGTGATATATGAATATTTTTTAAAATAAGCAAGTGGTTATAAAATATTCATTTTGTCGCAGAATATTCGTTTGGTCGTGGAGTATTCTTGCTGTCGGGGAATATTCGTACGACGGCACAGCCTTGTGTGGGCCCCATAACGGAAAGCGATTGGATGAAGAAAACGACAAGTATAAGTTATTTATAAATAACGGCGTAGTTGTTACCGTTAATACTGTTAGAATACCCGGTGGTTAAAATACAGTAGCACACGGCATTGCACCAATTATTGATTCTTACGTAAGAAGACACTACTCAATAATTGTTACAGTAATTACTGTTCAATATTTTATTTTATTGATTCAATAATTGCTACGTTGAAATTTTATATTATTATTGTTCAATAATTGTCACTGCATAGTATTTTTCATTATCAGATCAATAATTCATATTATTTGAATAATATTATTAGATAACATTATTGGCAATATTTAGAAAGTTCTGTCTAAAGAGAGGTTTGGTCACCTAATTGCGTGCCAATAAGGATTAATCCTTATTGAAAAGCCCCATCTTTCCTGGGAACGGCTTGGTTGTCATAAATGTGATTCTGTAATATTATCTGTGAATAATTAATTATTGATTCATACGATAAGAAAATATTTATTTTATGTGAATATAAATGAGGGATATATTTTTGTGGTTAAAAATAAAAGAATTAATGTTAAGATTTTTATCAGTATTTTTGTCGGAATGGAGGTATTAAAAATTAGGGTTTTTGAGATATTTTGAGAAGGTTATAATTTTTAATCCGACCGTTGGATCGTGGTAATTTTTGGATATGTTATACATATATAAGTTGAGTATATGTCCACAAATTTTGAACCGTTAACAATGAACGTATGATTTGTTATGAATTTTACGAGATGACTGGTTCAGAAATTGTTGAATTTTCAGAGTTAATCATTTTGGTGCAAAATTCTAGAATTGGTGGGCCCCACTCTTGATTGGTGAAGAAATGTGCTGAGATTTTTATTCAAATGTCGTGGGTGGGAATAGTAGCAGGTAAAGCCATCAGGTTGCAGGTTAAGTCTGCTTCGGCGTGCTAACATTTTCCTATAAATAGAGGGCTAAGTTAGAATTGAAAATCACACCAGAAACATAAGCTTTCTCTCTTTCTCTCTCTATATTATGAAGCATATTTTGTGAGTATTTAGATACTTGGTGAGTTGATATTCATCAGTGCAAGTTTTTTTCACCGTCATATTCGATATCCAATCAGAAATACTGCACTTTTGAGGTAAGGGATAGTAAGGGATTTTAAGGGTTGTTATATTTTTCAGTTTCGTAATTTTTCTGACCTTCAAAAATTTTGGAAAAATTTGAAATGATATTTTGATGAGTTTTCTTGATTGTGTCCAAAAATGGTGATTTTTGGATATATAGATTGAGAGTTATGAATTTTATAAGAAAAGACTATTTTAAAAGTAACCGCTTATAATTTCTCGTGGTTAACTCCAAAATTGATGAAATTTTTATTGGGAGTACATGTATATGATAGGAGTATACTCTGTGAATTTTAGAATTTTTAGATAAAACTATAATTTTTGATAAATGTCTAAATATTCGACTATTTTGGCCATATAAAAAATAGTAAATGACTTTTAAAAATTCTGAGAAAAATATATGTTCACTATGGGACTATATTATTCTAAATCCCAGAAAAGAAATATTTTTGAAACTAATTTGGTATTTTTTTCATGAAAATGATCTAGTTATGAGTAAATGAATTAAATATGTTTTGTGAAGTAAGAAAATTAGAAAATAAGATTTTATGGCTTGAGAATCCTATATGAGGTATATGCAGATTTTTGATTAGGGTTTTTGGTTATTGGTGATGAAATCATATGAGTTTGACATTTTAGGATGATTAAATGCATTATTTAGTAAAGTATAAACAATTAAAATAAATTATTTATAAGCTTAAGAAATATTATTCTTTCAATATCATTATACCGAAATATTGGTATGTATTTTATTGTGGAATTTCTACCTTTTTGTGTCGAGTTTATTATTCATGAGTTACTATTCACGAGTTACTATTCATGAGTTACTATTCACACGTACTATTCACGACAAAAATTGGTTTCTTTTTTCTGACCAAATTATCGTTGATTTCTTTGCCTGTAGTGCAAAGATGAATTATTGATGAATATCTTTGGCCCGTAGTGCAAAGATGACATGTTGTTGAATATCTTTGGCCAGTAGTGCAAAGATGAACAGATGTTGAGATGAACATGATCAACTGGTGATACAAATGAATATCTTTGGCCGTAGTGCAAAGATGAAGTTATTAGTATGATTATTAACAGGAAATGTGATTTGGTGTAACCATGATCTTTGATGTTTCAGGTAAAGATATGTGATGAAAATTATCTTCGTCCTGGATGAGAAGAGGAATTTAGAACTACAGTTATGATTGTGAATTATTCATATGATTGTGGACCAGAATTGTTGATTGGTGTTATACGGACAAAACATTGTTGGTGGATTTTTAACATGGAAAAGATAATAGACTTTATAGTCTATTTGACTCTTCTAATGGATTGCTCGTTCCGCTGCAACTATGGTTGAAATTTTTATCATCTACCATATGTTCTAAATCTCTGATTTATTACTGATGAAGACTATTGATAATTTATTTATCTTTAGTCTTGATATTCTTTACTGGGCTAGTTGTGCTCACCCTTTTGTTTTACAATTCCTTTCAGGTAATAAGAGTGTAGCTGGGTCGAGCGGGGGTAACAAGGGAATAGAACGGTGGTCATCATTTAGTAGTTGTATTTGGTGAAGAAAATAGGGTGAGACGAACCCAACGTTGGAAGGGTGTTTCGTCACTATCATACAAGATGTCTAATGACATACAACCTCGTGTCATCATAAGACAGGATTGTGCTCATCCACTTGCTGAGTATATCTACGAGAACTACCTATATAATCTTGGTGTTTATTTGAAGTATAATTCATGATTAAAGACAGTGGAGATAATGATAAGTCAAGAGAAGACTCACCATTGGGAAGAATATGATAGTAAACTTCTCGTTTTATTTTGGGGTCTATTGGGTCAACCAAGAATAATTCTGTGGTCATATGATATCTATCATAACCTAGACGCATGGCCTCTCATGTACAAAGGTTTCCTTGAGCACTTCCCAAAGATTTTTATTTCTAAAACAGTTTTTGACTATACCTTTATGTAAGGTGTCATTGTGAGGTGCTGTCCACGGTTGGGACATGAGTCACATTTGGTATATATTTGTATCCAAACTCACAACATATGTGTTGTTGTATTTTGCACGACAATTGTTGTAATAAAGTTGTAGTTATTTTCTGTACCATGTATTTGGCGACTCTAAATAAGTTGGATGGAATGGACCTATTTTGGGGTTGTCACAACTGCCATATCTTGCTAAAATTAAATTTTTACATAAATTCAAACCCTGTGTATATAGGTGCGAACGAGGCCTCGCACTACTTCCAGATAATAACACATTGACCCACACACACACACATTCAGATAACAGTTTCTTGAAAAGAGGCGGTCACCGTGGTAACACGGATGTTGGGGGGTGCCTAACACCTTCCCTCTGCATAACCAAGTCCCCGGACCCTAATTGAATCTCGGTTTCACCGACCCATTTAGCAGTGTCACATCACTGGGTCAATGTGCAAACCTTTTCTCGGTTTTATTGGTACAACCATTTAAAAAACCAAATGGCGACTCTTATAGTCCAATCGTCGACATTATACATGTTGGACCTTTTTTACTTATTTTTTCAAACAAATCTCACCTAAAATGAGAACACTAAAGAACAAGTAACGGAAAGGGACAATTAAAAATCCCGACGTCAACACTCATTTTCCTTCTGCTATCCTTAATGAATACTTCAATAAATTTATCCTTAGTTGAAATCATATAATTTAAGTAAGAATGAGCATTAAATTGCCCAGCAAGTAAAGCATTTCAACAACAAAATCAAGAATCATATGATTTAATTCAACAACTGAAAAATAGTTGTGAAGTACTTCGAATAAGTAGGAATAATACACATAATAAACCAGATTAAAACTTTTCATTATTCTAAAATATTTTTGAAATGACATGGTGATCATTTGTATAAGATGGTCGTTGGACCAAAAAATTTATTTCTTTTCCTTTATTTCATTAAAAAAGGATAACACAGTCGTTAAGACCGTAAATCCGATATCACTTACGAGTACATCCATGGGATCAGCCTATAGTACCCTATATTATACAACACTCTTCCAATAAATGTATTTACGTTTAGATTTTTACACCATGCGTGCCATTCGAAAACTTGGCTAAATACATTTGTCTGATTAAGTTTAAACCTACATTTGAATCAATACCAAAGCAATTGGCGTTAGATAGCTTAGCTTCTCATAATTAACATTTGTTTGCTTAAGTTCAAACCTACCTTTGAATCAATGACAAAGAAATTGGCGTTAGATAGCTTAACTGTGACAACTCGAATTTTCATAAGTTATTAAAATAAGAATTTAATAATTAAAATTCTTATTATGAGGTGTATATATTTTGAATTATGTGATTTGGTGTGAATAGAATTATATATTCATATGTTGGAGAATGTGAGATTTAATAGTTAATTAAACTATTAAAGAAATTAAATAATATTAGTTAATTTAATTAAGTTGAAATTATATTATGAGATAATATAATTTTAATTGTTATGCCTTGTGGGCAATGGAAATTATTATGAGTTAAGTTTCATAAATTGTGTGAATAATTCACTTAATTAAAATAGTGAATTAATACAAGTATAATTGATTTAATAAAGTGAGAAGGTAATATATTGCATGAAAATGTAAATATTAGTATAATGCGAGTAAAATATTTATTAAGTACATTAAATATTTTAGTTGAAAACTTTATGGAATAAAATGAATATTTATGGTATTAAATAAATATTTGATAAAAATTGTTATGGGATAGTTTATTTAAGTGTGATAAAATTATTAAAATTTATACGTATTTTATTACGCGAGTATAATGGTGGTATTCTAATTTAATTAAATAATTAAATTAGAGGAGTGAGAATTTGGTAAATAATGTTATGATTATAATGGTTGAATAGAAATTATAATTTTATTGATCAGGTTAATTTTATTTCTTAAGGAATTAAAAGTACATAATCTAGTTTACATTTCTAGTTTATATGTTCTTGAGTTTCTTTTGAAATTGGAATTTTGGTTAATAAATTTGTGGGTTATGATGTAATATATGTTATTAGATTTTATAATTTCATAATGGTCATCTAAAAACGATTTTTCAGAAATCAAATTCATGTATTTATGCTAAAGAAGAGGAATTTGAATTTTGATGGTAATATGTGTTTTGGTGTACTTTGAGACTAAAATTGATGATGAATTCGTGATTAAAACATTAAATTGATGGATGATTGTTGTTCTCCTCTATAAAACGAAAATAATGCGACTTGAACGGATCGAATTGGTTAAGAAACGAATTCGTGATGAATGAATACACTTAGCATGTTAAAAATATTAAAAATTAGTATAAACCAATTAGAATTAGTATAAACTAAGTCTCATATCGACTAAATTGAGAACTTTACCCCTTTGCTAAACCTATAAATAGCAGGGCTTGACCCTTTGTTTCATTCACCAACAATATGGCCTCCAATTTTGAGAAAGACTTTGTTGTGGGAGGACTTTTTATAAAGATCTCTTTAGTTAAATTTTGGCGTGGAAGTACGTAGTCAGTTTGTGGAACTCGTATTTTCGGGTATGTTTCTTATTTAATTTTTTGTAATGTTATTATTTTAAATATTGTATTTAGTTTGTTTGTTAAAGTTTGAATTTTGGAAGTTTTGTTAGTTTTGTTAGTAAACTATTTAGTTTACTATGTTTATTTTGACTTGGAATTGATTATGTAAATTATTTCTAAGGATGGTAATTAGAGTTAAGAAGCCGAGACCTTAGACGAGTCTAATTGTGTTAAATAAAACTTATTTGTAAAGAAAGTTGGGTTGGAATAAGTCGAGGCGAGTTTTCGATGTCAAAACGAGAAGTCCGAAAAACTAGTGGACTGCTGATCCAAAAATGAAAATTCGGGGTTAGCTAGATTGTTTAGAAAATTCTAGGCTTTTGGTATGTTATAGTACACTGAATAAGCTTTCCCCAGACTCCAGAACGGACTTATTCTGACTTCAGAGCAAAGAGTTATGACCATTCAAAGTAGTCGCGCCAAAACTGTCTAACCAACTCGGGGCAGTCACTTTGAACTAATTTTCTAGAATTCTGTGTTTAGAATTTGGAAAAGGTCAAAGAATAAAAGTTGTAGTGCTGGAAGTTAGCTTCGCGTGGGCTAAAGAATCGCTCAAAAATCTTTTGAAACGGAAAAGTTATGGCTTTTTTAACGAGAGAGGGTAAAGTTGGGAAAGAATTAAAAATAATTTTGAACGCTCCTTTTTGAACACTGTTTTGGACTGTCTATCTTATCCGAAGTGCGTGTCCAATAACTTTTAAAAATAGGTTAATATGATGTTTACAACATATCCAAAGTTGGATGTCATCGGACTTATGAGATATAGAGTAAAGTTTACATTACAACTGTTATGCGTTATTATGTGACTAATAGTTGATGTGTATGATTATATAATTGTGTAGGGCACGTGAAGTGCATATAATTATAAAATGTTAAACTATTATTGGTAAACAACGATGAAGACAAGTCTTTCAGTTCCTATTTGCTATGTGAATTTGATGATGAACTGTTTGAAATCTTTATTGCAAATAGCATGGTGTGTTATATTAATGTTGAAAGTATGAAATGTTAAAGTCAATTTATGACTACATTAATTGAGTAATGAATATTGATTGAGTAAGTAACTCAATCTTTATACTTGTTATATGAACTACAGCATGTATGTTATGCTAGTCCAATGTTTATGAGATGTATATCGAGTATGATATTATATGCTATGTGATGCATGAAAACTATTAGATTTTACTGGGCTGTCGAGCTCAACCTTGCAAATAACCACTTTTGCAGGTTAAAGATTTAAGGTAAAGTTATGTGCTACTTGAAAGATATGAATCAGATGTGATACTTGAAGATTTATATACTTTGGCTGAGTTATTAGTATTTGAACCATGTTTAAGGTTCCGAATAATGTATTAATGTTGAATTGTAATATCGTTTTGCGATGTAAACTCTTATAGTATTAAAAAGATTCTGAGACAGTTAGATGTAAAGTTTGCAAGTTTTGGGAACGAGAATAGTTTATAATAAAAAACTTTAATTATTCCACAAATTTCAATGGTTGTATTATCGTTTAATGATGTAAAATTAGAGGTTGAACGTATTGTTAACGATCGAAGTCGAGAATTAAATTGTATGAGATTTGGGGTTGTTACAGTTGGTATCAAAGCTGATAGGTTAGAAACCTTAGGTAAGAGTACCTTAGGCTATATAACCTTAGAGAAGAGAGGTGAAGATAATGAATGAATAAACTCAAATAGAGTTTAAATAATAAGAAGTAATTTAAGAAATTTATAGAGAAGGGATTAAAACATGCGTAAGAGGATTCAAAGAAGAATCTCGTAGAGTTATAAGGAATATGAATGTGGGGTTACCCAACTCCAATAATAACGATGTAAGGTGATAATAAATAGACAATGTCTATAAAAAGAGAATGATAAAGAAGTTAAGAATAAAAAGTTATATTTAAGTATGGTACAATCGTACTCTTTAATAGTTGATGTATGGTATCTGGGCTAAATGATTCCTTCATAGAACGGAGGTATAGACGAACTAGCAACTCGGAACCTAGTTTGTTGGTTGTGTGTGGGAAACCACTCAGCGTACCATATTGAAACTGTTAGAGACTCGATGTGTACCAAGTATAAAAAATGGATACGTATGATGAAAATGTGAAACTCGAATGAAATGTTGAGCAATGTGAATGAAGTTAGAAATTCTGAAAGGAAGAATTGTTATATAAACTAGAAAATTCAAAGAAGAATCTTGAAGAGATATAAACATAAGAATTGGGAATTACCTAACTCCAATAGCCAAGATAACGAATAATGAAATTGTAAATGATAAAAAAAAGGAAAGAAAGAGGATCGCAAAACAAAACGATCACGAGTTAAGAAAATAATTTTAAGGGATATGATTATAGAATAAGATCACGACGTGATCTATTTAAGTTATAAAAGAAAGATGGTTTGTAATGTTTGAATAATTATAGCTTGATGCTATGAAGATAATGTACTATAAAATAGTACAAGATAAACTCATGAGGAGTTATATATAATGTGATACGAGGAATTCGTATCGAGCAAAGAGCAAGTTATAAGCAAGATAGAGTTAGGTGGGATTTCAATTAAGGTCTCATATGGTGACTGAGTTGTACAAACCTTTGTATAGGCGAGGGTTTTGTGCTTGCACTTAGTTTATCACATTGATAATCATTGAAATGTTGGTGTCGCGCTATCAATGTATATGTGGCGAAAATGTGATTCTTTTCTCATGTGTATATTTAATAGTTAGAAAATATTAAGATTAGTTAGATATTATTAAGGTTAGGTGCGAGTTCTTAAAACTAATATTGTAAGTTCGTGACTCATAATAATATGATATGCTTTGAACCCTTCAGCGAATAGACGCCTATAGTCTGACTAGGATAAGTTCTTAAACTCATATTATTGTGGCAAGTTCCTGAACTTCCAATGTGTAGTAAGTTTGATGAATTATATTGGGGGTATAAGAAGATTGTAAGGTGAAATACAATAATATTTAGTATAAGAGTATTGGTGGTGCTAGATATAAAAAAAATTGGTTAAGTAATAAAGTAATGGAGTAAAGATTGAAGTTGATGGATACATGGATATTCTAAATCTACTAGCTATGCCAGACTTTCAAAATTTATTGACTTCGTGCTGATGTTTGCACTTATATTTTCTTGAAAAATATTGGATCAAATGATGAAACCAATGAGTTTAAAAAAAACAATATTGTTATTCATATATCTATGCTAATTGCTTCGGCTATACCAAAATGATTTGAAATATATCAAAATGTATTTTTTATATCATTAATGCATCATGAAATCTGGTGCAGAGATGATAAGAACGATGGAGTCATCAATGCAGTATTACTTAGTGTTAGATGTGATCTAAGGATCATCAGCCCACTATGGTATGATGTAGTATGATAAAATCACCAAATGACGGAATCCTCAAATGGACTGTAAATACAGTGCGATATCAGACGTCATAAAAAGATTTTTGAGATTTCTTTAAGATATGAGAATATATATATATATATATATATATATATATATATATATATATGTATATGTATATTTCGATTGATGTCCGAATTATTATAGAAGTCTATGCTATTTGATTCAGCTAGACGAATATTGAAAAATGTTCATGAAATTCAAGCGTTTCTTGAAAAGTTATTCCAAACCAAATTGTTTTGGTGCGGATTCAGATGTTAAAAAGCTGAGATGAACAACCCTATTATAGGGGAGTTATTTTACGCAATGCGTTTAGATGTTTGTGCACAATACATTATACGAAGAGCTTATCCCCCTAAGTACGAGGAGTCCCTATAGTCTTATGACTGTTAAAGTTTAAGTTGAAAGAATACTTATAACTATAGACATATACGGATAGCGTTTAGATGTTTGTGCACAATACATCGTACGAAGGGCTTAACACCCTAAGTGCGGGAGTCCTTATAGTCTAATGACTGTTAAGATTTAAGTTGAAAGAGTACTTATAACTGTGGACGTAGTTCAAGGTCTTATGACCCCTCAGCATGATTTGGAATCTTTTAAATTCCTGAGTTATTCATACTGCTTCCCAATTATTGAGCAATTGTGGAAGATTCTTGTTATTCTAAAAGGCAAATGTGGTAAGAATGATATTGCTTAGAAAGAAGTCGTAGAATGCGACACTAAGTGATGAATATATTAAATAAGTGATAAAAGAAATTTTAAAATGAGAAGGAGATTAGTTATCAAAGAATAATGTAAACCTTTTAGTAGAAAAGTTAATAGTTGTAGAAAGATCTTTGTGGAAAGAAAGTGGTTATAGAACTCAATGAATGAATATAGTATCAACGTAAAATCTATTTTGATAGATTGAATAAATAAATATTAATAAATAAAATTTCGAGGACAAAATTCTTAGAAGAGTGGGTGAATGTAATATCCCGAGTGTTTATGATAACGATCCTTAGAAAAGAAAATGAATGGGTTAAGAATATATAATACTCAAAATATAATTGAGTTCAAGTGAAAGTTATGAAATATGTTCGGGAGTGTTTCACCGATCCTCTGTTGGGCTGAAGGCCTGGACCAGAACCAAGGAGGTCGAGCTCGTATGTTCGGATATATAAGATCGGGGTCGGGTACCCGAGCCCAATAGGCCGGGGCCCGGTTGTCATCGTGAGGGTCGAGATCAGGTCTTTGCATCTTCTAGGCCGAGGCCCAGACCGGTGTTTATGCTTGGCTGTTGGGTTGGGCCTGAACATATGAGCAGCCCACATGCAGAGTTGGAGTGATAAGGAGTTTACGTGATTAAGGGTACTAACCCTAATCATATGCTAACAAGGTAACTCCAAAGGTAGTGTTGGAAAGGGATTTCACTTGCACCTTTTAAGGAGATTGTGTTGGACCCAAATATGGTAACTAACATATTTAGGAGTCCTACTCTAATTCGGAGAAGGATACCAAGGTGCTATAAATACAAGGCCAAGGTTACAATTAACAGGTAATACCTACTTTGAGTACTAAACACATAACCTCCATTGTTAAACCTTGTAAACGGCCTGTACTTATTCTCACACCGGAGCTATCCCCCGGCGGCACGGCCATCAAGCTTCTGTGTGATCTGTTATTGTGCAGGTTTCAGCGCGTGAATTCTGTGATTGGACGCGCAGACGAAACTTGGCGTTAACATTGGCGCTAGAAGGAGGGGCTAGTGCTTAATCAATCACAGTAAAAAATTTTTCCGGTCAGCAACCATGGCGAGCGTGGAGTATGCAGTTTCGGACCGTGAAAAAGCCAAGACACACCAGACCACTCAGGTGAGGGGGTCGGTGAAGGACAGATTGGGTTCCAGGGTCCAGGATGATCAGGTGGAACCAGCGGGCTCCCCCCGGAGAAGACTCTTCCATGACGGTCATCGTACCCCCAATCAGGCTAGTCAGGCCGACGTAAGTCACTCACGTGCACTGGAGGTACATGAAAAGAGTCGGGGAGAGGGCAGCCGAGATCAGAGAGAATTTATCCTGCAGAAGAAGATGCAGCAGAACAAAGATACCATGATGGCCCTACGACTTCAGCAGGAGGAGCTCGAACTACAGATGGCTCATGTGGTTGGAGAGAAGGAGGCATCCTCTAAAAGGCGTAGGCATCGTAGTCGGTCTCGGTCACCCCGACAGGGAGAGGCAGATAGGGAAAGGAGTAGACATCGAGGCCGTTCGAGAGATGGCCGAAGCCGATGAAGGAGCCATTCAGTATAACGGTGGTCCGAACACCCTGGCAGATCGGGGTTGAGGAGGAGGGAAGTGTCACCCGAATACGGGAAGGACAGACACAGATCGTCCCCTCGTACAGGGGAGACCGACCCCCTCGCTTCAAGGGTGGTCGAGTTGGAAAAGTTGCTGTTGGCCAAAAATTCCACAGGGGTACCTTCGACTTGCTTAGGATCCCCTTTCTCGCCAGAGATCAACCAAGAGACGGCCGACCCCAAGAAGAAAATGCCCCCAATTGAGAGGAAGTTTAGTTTTGATCTTAAGATCTTTAAGGAGATGATATATCCGTAGGAGACGTCGTGATGGACGGTGACAAGTTGATAAGTATTATTGTGAGGGGCTATGGTATATCTATGACCATCATAGGTTGATATCATATGGAAGAAAATTACATATTGGTATCAAGAAGAAGTAGTCGAGTGAGTCGGCAAAGATATGTAATGTCAGTGTTAACAGGTCACTATTGAGGATTTAATTAAGATTTTTCTAAGATAGCTAACTTGTTGACTAAAAGAGACGAGAAGAATTATGAAGTTAATTATGGTCAGAGAAGTATAAGGAATATTTTTGAAAATTAATAAAGAGATTAAGTAAGATTCCAATATAGTCATTATTTAAGGATGTTGGAGAGTTTTGTTGCATATAATGATGTAACACATAAGAAATTAGGTTGGGTGCTTATACTATATGACAGGGTCGTTGTGTATGCATTTCAGTAATAAAGGATGTTGAAGGAGAATGCCCTATTTGTGAGTGGGAGTTAGCAACAGTCATGTTTACTTAAAGATTTGGAGATATTAGTTTTATGCTAAGGAAAGTGAGGTGTAGGTAGACCATCAGAGTCTAACCTATATATATATGAAGATGAAGGAAATGGTAAAGTTAAGGAATAAGCTATAATTAGTTAAGGATTAAGATTGTTTATATCGCCTAAGAAAGATAAGGATAAGGACCGACACCTTAAGATAAAAAGGTTCGGGAAAAGTTGGTAAGATTAATGACTCACGATGAGATAATAGTAGGGATGAATGAAGCGTAGTTAAGAGTGAGGTAAAAGGAGGTGAATGAAGGGTAATGGTAATGGAAATTGTTCATTGTAATGAATAGAGTGTTTGTGACGAATTAGACTTTTGTAATTAATTTTAAATATTTATTGAATTAAATAAATATTTTGTTGATTTATTTATTGAGTTAAATAAATATTTGATAAAATTGTTGTAGATTAATTTAATTAAGTGTGTCACATTAATTAAATTAATGAGAAATAATTTTATAGTTCGAAGTTATAATTTATTTAGGATTATTAAATTAATTGAGTTGATAATAATTATAATGTTGTTCTAATTAATTTAATAATTAATTAGAGGTTTAATGATTTGTCATAATTAATAAATGAGAATTTTAATTATGTGATAATTTGATTTAATGAGTAATGATGCCTTTAATTTAATTTAATTTAAATAATATTATTTGATTAATTAAAGTGTGACAAATAAACTATATAATAAATAAATTAATTAAAATAAACTAAAAAGGACTATTTTATAGCCAAACCAAACATGGCCTTAAGAACATGGGATCAGTTAAGGTTATAATGCGCTTAACTGATACCCATGTTGTGCCAGTTATTAAGTATATGCATTATAATCAGTCTTATATTTTCACGTATTTTATTTACTAAGACTTAAGCCTGAGAAAACAGAGAGAAAAAGAGAGAGTTTTTAGGGAATTGAGATTGAAGAATAAGATTTGGAGAATCAAAGGATGGGTTTCCTATCATCTAAACAAGAATCAAAGGGTGAGAATTCAAGTTACAATCCTTGTTTATTATATTCTTGAGTTTTCTCATGAAAATATATTTTAGTTCTCTGTAATTGAGTTTTCATGAATAAATTGTTAAAAAATTATTTATATTTGTTAATATGCATTTCTAATCTACAATATGATGTTTTACAAATGATTTTAGAGTAATTTAATCCATGAACCTAAGAAAGAAAAGAAAAGAAATTTGAGAGAGAAAAGGCTGTGATTTTCAAAGCAAGTTATGACTTCTTCTAGCTATTATCAGTGATTAACAAATAGTTTCAAAGCAACAAAAGGTATGTTTTATAATCTTAACATATATGTGTTATACTATAACTCCTTAGTCTCGGTGTTCTTGAAATTAATTGCGTTGGTGGTATAATTTCTGTAATTGCCGTTATACAATTGAATTATAGTGATGGTATGTGATTATGAGGATTATAACTAGTGTTAGATGAAGAATTGTATGATAAACTACGTTTGCAAGAAGGAAATAGTTTTTCTAGTGAATATATATGTATGAACATATGTTTTGTATGATAACAAAAATTAGTATTTGATTGTATGCTATTTATGAAATTGAACGTCATGTATGTTAATTGGGTATGAATTTCAGAGAATCGTACTTTAAAGTAATCAAGTTTGGGTTATTATTGATATTACAGTGTTAAACAACGCTAACAATGGAGTTTTTCTTAAAACAGTGTTTTCAAAGAATCATGTTTTCTAAAGTAGTTGTTTAATTGTTGGTAATTATTATATGGATGATTGTTAACATTTATATGTAGTTTACGATGAAGTTATGCATGTTAATTAGTGTTAGAAATTAAGTTATAGACAGAAATTTAGTTGTTCTGTTCTTCGTGGGCTGCGTTCTGCAAGTTTCGGCCCCCCAGCGCCAAAATTCGCGCCCCAGCGCCAGAAGTTCACGACCAAGCGCTGAAATTCGCACCCTAGTGCCAATCTCAGGCTGCGGTGCCACTGGTTAGCCTAGTTCTCGCACCGCGGCGCGGGGATAGAAGTATGAGTCAGACAATTTTGGCCTCCTGTAGTAAAATGGCCATAACTTTTTCATACAAACTCCGATTGAGATGATTCAAGATGATCCGGAACGAGGACGAGTAGACCTACAACTTTTGGTCTTTATGTTTTTCAATTTGAGGTCATTAGGATGGGTCAAAATAGTAATCTTTAGGACTATTGTGTTTTCAGAGGCAATCGGAGGGCGTCGGGCATGCACATATGCATGTGTAGTGCTCCTGACCATAAAAGATGATGTTCTAAGTTATAAAACATGAATGTTAGTAAATATAATGATGCTTAACATTAATAAATAATGTGTTAGATAAGTTATAGAAGCATAGTACGCATACACAAGAGAGGCAAATCGGGCGTGTGACGAATGAACGTCGAAACGTCGTGCCAAGTGTTAATGAACTTAAAAAGTGTTTCAATTAAATTGAAATGAATATTATAAGATGTGGAATGGATTTAATATAAAACCAATAAGTAGTCCTAGCAAGACTTAAGCACTTGAATGAACTGCGGATATGAAATACAGTGAGATATAAGTTGAAAGTTAACACAATTAAGTTGAACATTGTGTATTTATGATAGGAAGGGTTATGAGATGTGGAGTAGAATTTACATTACAATTACTGTATTGTTATGTGACTAATAGTTGATGTGTACGATTATATAATTGTGTAGGGCATGTGAAGTGCAGATAACTGTAAGTTGTTAATCTATTATTGGTAAACAACGATCAAGGCAAGTCTTTCGGTTCCTATTTTCTACGTGGACTTGATGAACTATTTTAAATTGCATGATATGTTATATATGTTAAAATCATGAAATGTTAAAGTCAATATATGACTGCATTATTTTGGCTAAAGAATGATGGTTGAGTAAGGAACTCAATCTTGATATTTGTTATGTGAATTAAAAGCATGTATGCCATGTTACTTTAATGAGATGTATATCGAGCATGTTATTATGTGCTATGTGATGCATGAAAACTGTTAGATTTTACTGGGCTGTCGAGCTCACTCTTGCAAATAACCACTTTTGCAGGTCAAGGACTTAAAGTAAGGATATGTGCTAATTGAGTTATAGAGATCTATATTCACGAAGATTACTTATGTTCTATGAGAAATGTATGTAATATTTTGAATGTAAATATTGTTGAATTGTAAATTGAGCTATCCAGTGTATATGGATATCTATTTATGATGTAAGACTTTGTATAGTCAGTTTATTGTAACGATTCATGATATATATTTGAATCGAAGAGATGTAATGTAAAGGTTGCAATTTAGGGCAATACAGAAGGAAATGTATAAAAGTTTTAAATATTTTGCATTTTTAGTGATTTTAATATCGAATAATGATGTAAAATTAGAGGTTGAATGTATGGTTAACGACCGAAGTCGAGATTTTAAATGGTATGAATTTTGGGGTCATTACAGTTGGTATCAAAGTTGTAGGTTATAAACCTTAGGTAGGAGTACCTTAGGCTATAACCTTAGAGAAGAGAGGTGAAGATAATAAATGAATAAGCTCAAATAGAGTTTGAATAATAAAGGATTAAAACTTGTGTGTCAGGATTCAAAGAAGAATCTCGCAGAGCTATAAGGAATATGAATGTGGAGTTACCCAACTCTAATAATAAGGATGTAAGGTTATAATAAATAGACAGTGTCTATAACAGAGAGTGATAAAGAAGTTAAGAATAGAGAGTTATATCTACGTATGGTGTAGTTGTACTCTTTAGTAGTTGATGTATGGTATCTGGGCTAAACGATTCCTTCATAGAGCGGAGGCATATACGAACTAGCAACTCGGAACCTAGTTTGTTGGTTGTTTATGGGAAACCACTCAGTGTACCATATTGAAAATGTTAGAGACTCGATGTGTACCAAGTGTGTAACTCGAATGAAATGTTGAGCGATGTAAATGAAGTTAGAATTCTTAAAGGAAGAATTGTTATATAAACAAGAAGATTCAAAGAAGAATCTTGAAGAGATATAAAGATAAGAAATGGAAGTTTCCTAACTCTAATAGTCAAGATAACGAATAATGTCATAAATGATGAAAAAGGGAAAGAAAGATGACCGTAAAACAAAACGATCACGAGTTAAGAAAAGAATTTTAAGGGAGATAATTATAGAATAAGATCACGACGTGATTTATTTAAGTTATAAAAGGAAGATGGTTTGTAATGTTTGAATGATTATAGCTTGATGCTATGAAGATATTGTACTATAAATAGTACAAGATAAACTCATGAGGAGTTATAGATAATGTGATACGAGGAATTCGTATCGAGCAAATAGCAAGTTAAGAGCAAGATAGAGTTAGGTGGGGTTTCAATTGAGGACTCATGTGATGGCTGAGTTGTACAAACCTTTGTATGGGCGAGGGTTTTGTGCTTGCACTCAGTTTATCCCATTGATAATCATTGGAATGTTTATGTCGCGCTATTTGCTGTATGCCTGTTGAGAAGGTGATTCTTTTCTCATGTGTATAACAGATAGGTAGAGTATAGTTAGAGAATATGATAAGGTTAAGTGCGAGTTCTTAAAACTCATACTTATGGTAGGTTCGTGACTCATAATTATAGGGTATGTTTTTGAACCCCTCAGCGAATAGACGCCTATGGTCTGACTAGGATAAGTTCTTAAACTCATATGATTGTGACAAGTTTCTGAACTCATAACGTGTGGTAAGTTTGACGAACTGGGTATAGCTAAGTGTGAATGGAGTATTGAGGATGACAGGAATAGATAGACCTATTAAGCAATGGATCATTATAGAAAGTGGAGTTGATGGTGGAAGCGTAGGTATTCTAAATCTACTAGCTATGCTAGACTTTCAAAATTTATTGACTTCGTGCTAATGTTTACACTTCTATTTTCTTAAAAAACATTGGATCAACTGATGGAACCAATGAGTTTTAACAACAATATTGTTATTCGTATGTCTATGCTAATTGCTTCGGCTAGACAAAAATGATTTGCAATATATCAAAATGTATTTTATATATCATTAATGCATCATGTAACCTGGTGCAAAGATGATAAAAACGATGGAGTCATCAATGCAATATTACCTAGTGTTGGATGTGATCTAAGGATCATCAACCCACTATGGTAAGATGTAGTATAATAAAATCACCAAATGACGGAATCCTCAACGGACTGTAAATACAGTGCGGTATCATGACGTCATAAAAAAAGATTTTTGAGATTTCTTTAAGATATGAGAATACATATGTATGTATGTATATGTATATTTCGGTTGATGTCCGAATTGTTGTAGAGGTCTATGCTATTTGATTTAGCTAGAAAAATATTGAAAGATGTTCATGAAATTCAAACGTTCATTGAAAAGTTATGCCAAACCAAATTGTTTTGGTGCAGATTCAGATGTTGAAAAGCTGAGATGAACAACCCTATTATTAGGGGTTACACTTAGTTTATCCTTAGTCTCGGTGTTCTTGAAATTCACTGCGTTGGTGGTATAATTTCTGTAATTGCTGTTATACAATTGAATTATAGTGATGGTATGTGATTATGAGGATTATAACTAGTGTTAGATGAAGAATTGTATGATAAATTACGTTTACAAGAAGGAAATAGTTTTTACAGTGAATATATATGTATGAACGTATGTTTTGCATGATAACAAAATTTAGTAGGTGATTGTATGCTATTTATGAAATTCAACGTCATGTATGTTAATTGGATATGAATTTCATAGAATCGTACTTTAAAGTAATCAAGTTTGGGTTATTATTGATATTACAGTGTTAAACAACGTTAACAATGGAGTTTTTCTTAAAACAGTGTTTTCAAATAATTATGTTTTCTAAAGTAGTTGTTTAATTGTTGGTAATTATTATATGGATGATTGTTAACATTTATATGTAGTTTACGATGAAGTTATGCATGTTAATTAGTGTTAGAAATTAAGTTATAGACAGAAATTTAGTTGTTCTGTTCTTCGTGGGCTGCGTTCTGCAAGTTTCGGCGCCCCAACGCCAAAATTCACGTCCCAGCGCCAGAAGTTCACGCCCCAGCACTGAAATTCATGCCCCAACTCCAATCTCGTGCTGCGGCGCCACTTGTTAGCCTAGTTCTCACGCCGCGGCGCGGGGACAGAAGTATGAGTCAGATAATTTTGGCCTCTTGTAGTAAAATGGTAATAACTTTTTCATACGAACTCTGATTGAGATGATTCAAGATGATCCGGAACGAGGACGAGTAGACCTACAACTTTCGTGCTTTACATTTTTCAATTTGAGGTCACAAGGATGGGTCAAAATTGTCATCTTTAGGACTATTGTGTTTTCGGAGGCAATCGGAGGGCGTCGGGCATGCACATATGCATGTGTAGTGCTCCTGACCATAAAAGATGATGTTCTAATTTATAAAACATGAATTTTAGTAAATATAATAATGCTTAACATTAATAAATAATGTGTTAGATAAGTTATAGAAGCATAGTACGCATACACAAGAGAGGCAAATCGGGCGTGTGACGAATGAACGTCGAAACGTCGTGCCAAGTGTTAATGAACTTAAAAAGTGTTTCAATTCAATTGAAATGAATATTATAAGATATGGAATGAATTTAATATAAAACTAATAAGTAGTCCTAGCAAGACTTAATCACTTGAATGAATTACGAATATGAAATACAGTGAGATATAAGTTGAAAGTTAACACAATTAAGTTGAACATTGTGTATTTATGATAGGAAGGGTTATGAGATGTGGAGTGGAGTTTACATTATAATTACTATGTGTTGTTATGTGACTAATAGTTGATGTGTATGATTATATAATTGTGTAGGGCACGTGAAGTGCAGATAACTGTAAGCTGTTAATCAATTATTGGTACACAACGATCAAGTCAAGTCTTTCGGTTCCTATTTTCTACGTGGACTTGATGAACTGTTTTAAATTCATGATATGTTATATATGTTGAAATCATGAAATGTTAAAGTCAATATATGAGTACATTATTTTGGCTAAAGAATGATGATTGAGTAAGGAACTCAATCTTGATATTTGTTATGTGAATTAAAAACATGTATGCCATGTTACTTTAATGAGATGTATATCGAGCATGTTATTATGTGCTATGTGATGCATGAAAACTGTTAGATTTTGCTGGGTTGTCGAGCTCACTCTTGCAAATAACCACTTTTGCAGGTCAAGGACTTAAGGGAAGGATATGTGCTAAGTGAGTTATAGAGATCTATATTCACGAAGATTACTTATGTTTTATGAGAAATGTATGTAATATTTTGAATGTAAATATTGTTGAATTGTAAATTGAGCTATCCAGTGTATATGGATATCTATTTATGATGTAAGACTTTGCATAGTCAGTTTATTGTAACGATTCATGATATATATTTGAATCGAAGAGATGTAATGTAAAGGTTGCGATTTAGCGCAATACAGAAGGAAATGTATAAAAGTTTTAAATATTTCGCATTTTTAGTGATTTTAATATCGAATAATGATGTAAAATTAGAGGTTGAATGTATGGTTAACGACCGAAGTCGAGATTTTAAATGGTATGAATTTTGGGGTCGTTACAATGATTCCAAATGAATTTTTCTAACTCTTTTGAAGTATTACTTCTGTTATACAATGTTCACTCAATTGTATAGAGTTGAGATTCAATCTTTGATTTAATTATCGATTACATTATTGAACCTTGAATGGCTAGTGATTCCTTATTGACTCGACAAATTCTTTGTTGATGATTATTGAACTCTAAATTTCCTTGATGTTAATCCAAACTAAACTTCCTTTGGTATGTTCTCTAATGTCAAAGCTGAGATGAACAACCATGTTATGGGGGATTATATTATGCGATAACATTAAGATGTTATGCACATACATGGAACAAAGGGCTAATCCCCCTTAGGACGAGAAGCTAGTAAGGTACATATAGTCTTATGACTATTAAAGGTTTAAAGTAGAAATACTTGATAACCTAGGACATAGTTCTTGGTCTTGTGACCCTCAGATGTACTTTTAATTCATATTCTAATCTTGATTCAAAAGTTAAGCTTTCTTTTGTTCAGTATCTATTGTTTACTCGTATGTTATTATTATTACTAGTGTTAAACTTGTGGGCAACCGTTCCTCACTCTTGCATAATAACATTACAGGTAAGGTTGAAAGAGTTGATGAACCATCTACTAGTAAGGGCAAAGGCAAAGCAAATAACTGTTGAAGACTTGTTTATTATTTGTGAATGTTGATGTTCAGACTTATTATATTATGTTTAATTCTTATTTAAATTATGTTATGTTTCTGCATTGATGTATTAAGGTTAGATAACCTGTGATTTATTTGTTCAAGTTGTTGTTACCCTTTATTGGGAGGATTTCTATTTCAATTTTATTGTTATCTTTATTATGGGTAGCCAGATGTTATTTATTTTGGTGAGTGAACACCAAATCTGTGGGAAATTCGAGTACGTAGATTTGGGGATGTCACAGGTTGGTATCAGAGCTACAGGTTATGAACCTTTGGTGGGGGAAAAAAACTTTATGTAGCAACCTTATAGGAGATTGAGAACATAGTGGTGATAAACTGTTATCGAGTTTTAAGGATGAATTAAGGAATTTATTAAAGATAATAAAAGACTTTATGTGCTTATGTAATATAATTATGTGAAAGTAGTATGCACACTGGCCAATCATGTTTGATGATAAAGCATATACTTTGTAACAATCTTATTCATTTATTAATAAAAAGTATTAATTTATTAAAGGCTTTTAATTATTTACATGATGCTGTTTTATAATATGTGATAAACCCATAGTTTTAAGCAATGCTTTTAGAATAATGATGATGATCATTCTACTGAGATCTAAATTCTTAGAAAGCTTAAAACTAAAATAGTTCTCAATCGTTGGATTACTAAATTGGAGATTAGTGAATCCGGATAGATTGGTATACACGTTGCTTGCTCATTGGATGAGGATGATTGATCTCATGATCATTTGTGTGGAGACACTAAACCAAGTATGTAGGTGCTTATTAGAGAATAAGTTCACTGAACGTGGCTTGCTAAGGAATACCTAATGGAGTTTTAATTGTCTGTCAATAAGAATTCTTGTAGTGATAGTAGTACAAGTGATCATTGGACTTGAGATCATTATAGTATCTTGTGTATGATGAGTTATACTTTGACTTATTCCTTAAGACCCTTAGGGTATATCAAATGGTATGCTTGGGTATAATAAGTTATACATGGAGATAATGTATGATCAATAAAGAATCTACCACTTCTAGTAAAAGAAGAGAAATGTCCTATGTGATTCGATAAATGACAACCCAGTAGTCCTTGGCCAAGGTAGAATGAAATTAGAAAGGAGTTTCTAATTTGTATTATTTGGAGTTGTGCGTTTAAGAGTCGAAATACATATAATTAAATAAAATAAGACTTGACAGTAATTTCATGTCTTATATTTAATTGAGACATTGTATGGTGGAAGGATTGAATTGTACGGTAACTATTTACTCAAAGGTTCTTTTATAATTAATGTTAAAATCTATATTATCTGGAAAGTCGTTGATCGGTAGGGAGGCTTATCTCTATTGTAGAATAAATATTATTTATTTAAATAAATTAATTGTTTAATTTATTTATTTAAATAAGATTAGAATTGTTCTAATTGATTTATTCACAACCGGTTTAATATGGAGAATCTAAAGGGTCACACCATAAAAGGAAGAATAATTATTTAAGTTAATGTCATAATCGTAATTATATGTTAAGTATATTTAATTTAATCTATAATGATAGAATAAATTAAATAGCTTAATATTTATTATTTAATATTTTAAAAATATTAAATATAAATTAATAAGAGGAGTCTTATTAATATTATTACAATTATTATTATTTTAATTTCTAAAAGAGTTTAGGAATTAATTTAATACAAATACTCTCATTTATTCCTAATAGGATTGGGAGAGAAAATTAGTTAAAGGAGTTTAATTAATTATCCCTAATAAGATTAGGGAGCCCATTTAATTAAAAGAATTTAATTAAATAAATAATACCTTATTTTTAATTAAATAAGGTTACGTGATATCTTTATAAGTGGAATCTTATATCAGATATCAATACACACAATTCCAATAGTTGGGGAGTACGTCCTTTTTCTATAGAGATGGAAAATTAGGGTTTAACCAACCACCCATTTTTTTGAATTTTTGTTCTTCCTTGGTGGATCACCTCTAGAGGCCAAACACTTGGGTGTCTAATGCTCATCAAAGGAAGGAACCAAACCCGGTGGATTCAAGTTGAACGCGAAAGGATTTGGAGGTGAACTCGTACATGAGGAAGCTCGAATTTTCGAGGGTATGATTCTTGTTATTTATCTTTTCGTTTAATTAATAATTGTGCATAAAGGATGATCCGGGTATATGGTTTGTAAAATTTTAAAACTCTGATTTTTCACGTTTTCGCTTATTTTATACAATTTGATTGCGTTCATGAATATTACAAACCTAACAGTGGTATCAAAGTCAAACATTTATGCGAATTATTAATTGTTTTAATTTGATATGTATATTGATATGTGTTTAGAATAATTTAGTTGGGCATAATTTTATTATATAAAATTTATTTAAAAATAAAAAAATAAAAAAAATCACAAAGCCTGTTTTAAAAACCGGTACTATGATTCGCGAATCCAGATTTTTTTTTTTTGCTGAAATCGGTACTCTAATTAAAAGGTAACAGGAGATTCATGTTTTCGTTTTATATATATATATATATATATATATATATATATATATATATGATTCTTAACATTTAATCTTCATGGATGATCCTGACACCCACGTGCCATACAAGCTCCTGATGATTCCTGATTGGTAATCATCTTTTCAAAAGTTGCATGAGATTGCACTAAAGGTAATATATATGATATATATTAATAATAACGTGATATCTTTACGTTATACAGTTGCTACATGAAAGGTGCTGAATTGCAGTACCTTCCGTTAATATATATTATTCTTAATAATTTTATAATTAAAATAAAAAATTTATTTTAATTTTAAAATTAGAATTTCATACTAATTAATTAGAATTAGAATTGAATTCCATGATAACTAATTAGAGTTGAAATTAGATTCCGTATTTCTTTAAATAAAGGAGTTTATTTAGATATGAAATAAGATTTCATATTATTCAAAATAAAAGAGTTTATTTGTGAATAGGAAAGAGAATCCTAATTTTCTTAAATAAAAGAGTTTATTTAGATATGGAATAAGATTTCATATTATTCAAAATAAATGAGTTTATTTGTGAATAGGAAAGAGAATCTGTGTTTCCTTTAATAAAGAAGTTTATTTTTTTTACTTGGAATTAGATTCCATAATTAATTAAAATAAAGGAGTTTATTTTGATTAAAGATTTTGATTAAAATAAAATAGTTTATTTTATTCAAAATTGGATAGATTAAAATAAAAGTGGTTTATTTTTATTTAAATTTGGATTAAAATAAAGGAGTTTATTTTAATTCAAAATTAGATTTTATGCTAACTAAATTTGCCCATTAAATGATATCAATATATATATTGAATGTTTATTATTCATGAGATGAATGTTATTTATTGATGCATATGGTGATGTGTATGATAATAAATGAGATTGATTATGGACTATTGACCAATGTGATTGGATTTTATTTTAGTTGGATGCTTGAATGTATGAGTTTTATTAAATAGGGTCTGTGTATCTTGTCTTCTCTAATTTTTTCTTAATGTAAATTCTAACTCCCTTCTATGTACTTCTCCTTGACTGCTGATCAAGATTTCTATTTATTTTAAATAGTTTTGTAATAGGAATAGTTAGAATTAATTTTGAAGAATTGGATATCAAGGAGCAAGGAGCGCTTGAAGACCTGTTTGTAATGGAGCCCGGGTTTAAATGTAATAGTTATATTTAAATATTAATTCTTGCACCCCTAGGGTTTGATCTTTTGATTCACTTGGTGGCTCTAATTGAACCAAATTAGAATAAAAGTCCATAATCAATCCAGGTAGAATATATTATTCTATATGTGCATGCTTATACAATATATATTATATATTATACAAACATGCTTCACATGTTAATTAATATGACATGTATTTTATATATATATATGTGCATGCGCGCTAAAAAAGAGGAGACAAATTAATAACAAACCTCTCAAATATTTTATATTAAGTTGTAACGTTCAAAGATATTTAGAATATCGAACGTCGCCTTCTAGCATGATAGAAATAATAGAGTATTGAATATTTAATATGAGTTTGTTATGCACGCACAAAACAAGTATTAAATATTTAAGATGTTATTTTTATTACATATGATATTTATAAGAAATTGAACATTACTGCTTTGTTGTGCACACACAAGGGCTGTAGTTTTCTCTTCACTTATATGGAAATACTGGGTATGACTTAACTTAAATTATTTTAGTTCGGATGTGCACACACTTGACCATTATGATTTAAGAGGCAAAATATAAGGAGTTACATAGTTGATGTAATTGACAATAGTTGTCTACCTATTTATTTATATATAGTTTGTTGTGCACACACAAGGCTATATACATTTGAAATAAGATTCTTATTCTCACTAGCATATCTTTAATTAGATATTGTCAAAGTATATATATTGAGGGTAATATAGTTTGAAAAAAATAGTGAGAGATACCAATTTAAAACAAGACCTAATTTATTTTGGTAATTAATATAAGAATGTATGTTAAAATATTATTAATTACAGATTCATTTACAGAATTTTACAATGTCTAAAATTACTATCACTGCGTAGCATATTAGATGCTAAATTAATCGAACCGAATTAAACGGATTGGTTAAGGAATTTGAGAATAGTTCTCATGGCTGAAAAGCTATCTTATGTCCTTAATACGCCTATCCCTGTAATGGTTGCAGACAATGCCTTTGAGGAAGATATTACTACTTTTAGAAAGTGGCAAGAAGATGCACAGTTGACTCAATGCATCATTCCCGCATCCATGAGTAACGTGCATCAGTGTCAGCATGAAACTATGGCTGCTCCTATTATATTCCTGCACATCAAGAAGTTGATGGTGAGGAAAATAGGACTGATAGATATCAGATATCTAAGGAGCTCTTCCGATCTAGAATGACTAATGACACTACAGTACAGATAAAAGTCCTTAACATAATCAATTTGATTGATCAATTAGGACAACGAGTTTTGTCATGGATGGAGAGTTGAGCCAAGATTTGATCTTGCATTCACTCCCGGACTCCTTTTACAATTATTATGAATTTTTCATATGAATAAGCTAGATATCAACCTCGTTGATTTGCTTAACATGTTGAAAAATATTGAGAGTCACTTTCCAACTAAGAAAGACCATGTCTTACTAGTAAGGGCCAAAGGATCTTCTGAAAAGAAGAACGATTCAAAGAAGGTATATAGAAAGGCAAAAACAAAGGATAATAAGAACAAAAATGATACGGATAGCAAAGGAGTTTGCTTCCACTGTAATAAGCCTGTACACTAGAAAGAAACTGCGAGAAGTATCATGCAGAGGCTAACCAAAGAAGCCTAGTGAAGTTTCGGTTACAAATACAAATACAAATTTGTTCATGATTTAAAATAAATTTTTTTTTAAGTCAAGGTTCTACTTGGGTATTGATACCGACTTTGGTTATCATAAATATAGATTTATGAAGGGACCAAGCAGAAGCAGAAAGCTAAACAAAGATAAGTAATACTATGTGTGGAAAATGAAGCAAAGGTTGCTGCATTAGCCATAAAAACTTATAGTTTAGCATTGTTTATGGGAAAATCTATTAAGTCAATAAGTTGTTATTGTATTCTAGTACTTGTTAGAAACATTATTTCTATTTTTGTTGTTAGACAATAAAATCTTTGGTATTATATTTAAGAACAATTGTTGTTCTATTTATAATAATAATATTTTGTATAGAACTGTAATACTACTTAATGGTTTTAGTATACTTGAGTTACGTGAAAATAATTTTACATATTGAACAAATTAGTATAAGAAAAGGAGATGATCATTCAAAGAGTTGAATGTGTGTATTTGCTGAAATACAAGTGTGAATTATTTGAAAGGTTCAAAGAATTCAGAAGTGAAACAAATTGACAAAGTATTAAAATTCTTTGATTAGATCAAGGAATAAATACTTGTGCAATAAGTTTTTAGATTATCTCAAATGGTTTTCTCATAATGGACGCCTCCTGATACGCTATAATTGATTGATGTATCTAAAAGAAAAAATCATACCTTGTTGGATATGGTACGGTCCATAATGATTTTATCGACATTCCAATATCCTTCTGGGGTAATGTCCTAGAAATGGCTGCATATCTACGAAAAAGGTAAACTCAAAATTCGGCCCCAAGACTCCATAAAAGTTATGGACATGGAGGATTCTTAATCTTAAGTATGTTAAGATAAGAGGTTGTCCAACTTATGTGAAAAGATTTCAAAGGATAAGCTTGGGACAAGATTTGACAAGTGTCAATTTGTGGGACATCCTAAAGTAAGTTTAGGGTATATGTTGTATAATCCTACTTAGCAAAAGGTGTTTGTTGCGAACCACGTTACCTTCTAAGATAAATATGTTTATCATTAAAAGGGCTAGTGGGAGGATAATAGATCTTGAAGAGTTTAAGAATCACAAAACACTATAAGTCAAATAAGAAGAAACTGTAGATAGACCTATTGTACCACAACTGAATTATAAATCTGAAATAGTACCGAAGATACCTAGGAGGTATGGATTCATCATAGATGATGATGATGATATACACATCATAGAAGATGATGATCCAGTTACATACGATGAGGTAAGAGTTGTAGACACTCAGAGAAATGGATTGAAGCAAGCTTCTCAAAAATTGAACATTCATTTTGATAAGACAATCAAAAGAGTTTGATTTTATCAAAAATAAGAATGTACCTAGTGTGTACAAAAGGGTCAGTGGGAGCGTCGTGACATTTCTAGTATTATATGTTGATATAATACGGATAAGGAATGACATGCAAATGCTAGAATCAGTAAAGATAAAGTTGTCTAAACATTCCTCCATGAATGATATGGGAAGAGTATCGTTATTGGGGATACAAATCTATATAGATAGATTTAATAGGATGCTCGACTTAACCCAAGAAACATATATTTATTTGATGCTAAAGTCGTTTAGCATGACAAACTCCAAGAAATATCTCATGTTGATGAGCCATGGATTGTATATCTCTTAATAGTCCCCAAATACTCCAAAAAAGAGATCGCATGAGTAACTATCATGTATGCAATGAAATGTACGAGACCTGATATTGATTAGTCATATTCTGGAGAAGTTCACTATGAGTTAGTAAAAACATCTTAAAGTACTTTAACTGGCACTAAGGATGTAATCATATTCATGGTGGGTCTAAATTAAAACTAGAGGGCTTAACAAACTCAAGTTTTTCAGACATACCAAGATGACATAAAATCCACTTTAAAGTAAAGCATTACCTTGAACAGTGGTGCATTGAATTGGAAAGGTTCCGAACAGCAAAGAATTGCTGGTTTAGCGATAAAGATAAAGTATATAGCTATAAATGAAGCTGCAAGTTGATTGTTTGGATGAAAAGTTCATTACAGAACTAGGAATAGTTCCTAAGTCTCATCTTGGATCTAAATATGTGTTGTGGCACTTTCACTTGATTATAAGAATCATTGAAAGAAGAGAAATCACTATAGAGATAGTAGACTCTCAAGAACAACATTACATGTCCATTTACTGAAGTTTATCCAACAACAAGATAATCGTCACTTAGAGAAGAAGAGTATGAGATACTATGATGATTGACTTTAGTATAAGTGGGAGATTGAAAGTAGTATACACATAAGCCAATCATGTTTGATGATAAAGTATATACTTTGTAACAATCTTATTCATTTATTAAATAAAAAGTATTAATTTATTAAAGGCTTTTAATTATTTATATGATGCTGTTTTATAATATGTGATAAACCCATAGTTTTAAGCAATACTTTTAGAATAATAATGATGATCATTCTAATGAGATATAAATTCTTAGAAAGCTTAAAACTAAAATAGTTTCCAATCGTTGGATTACTAAATTGGAGATTAGTGAATTCGGATAGATTGGTACATACGTTGCTTGCTCATTGGATGAGGATGATTGATCTCATGATCATTTATGTGGAGACACTAAAGTAAGTATGTAAGTGCTTATTAGAGAATAAGTTCACTGAACGTGGCTCGCTAAGGAGTACCTAATGGAGTTTTACTTGCCTGTCAATAGGAATTCCTGTAGTGATAGTAGTACAAGTGATCCTTGGACTTGAGATCATCATAGTATTTTGTGTATGATGAGTTATATTTTGACTTATTCCTTAAGACCCTTAGGGTATATCAAAGGGTATGCTTGGGGTATAATAAGTTATACATGGAGATAATGTATGATCAATAAAGAATCTACCACTTCAAGTAAAAGAAGAGAAATGTCCTATGTGATTCGATAAATGACAACCTAGTAGTCATTGGTCAAGGCAGAATGAAATTAGAAAGGAGTTTCTAATTTGCATTATTTGGAGTTGTGCATTTAAGAGTCGAAATACATATAATTAAATAAAATAAGACTTGACAGTAATTTCTTGTCTTAAATTTAATTGGGATATTGTATGGTGAAAAGATTGAATTGTACGGTAACTATTTACTTAAAGGTTCTTTTATGATTAATGTTGAAATCTATATTATCTAGAAAGTCGTTGGTCGCTAGGGAGGCTTATCCCTATTGTAGAATAAATATTATTTATTTAAATAAATTAATTATTTAATTTATTTGTTTAAATAAGATTAGAATTGTTCTAATTGATTTATTCACAACAAGTTTAATATGGAGAACTTAAAGGGTCACACCATAAAAAGAAGAATAATTATTTAAGAAGTTAATGGTATAATCGTAATAATATGTTAAGTATATTTAATTTAATCTATGGTAATATAATAAATTAAATAGCTTAATATTTATTATTTAATATTTTAGAAATATTAAATATAAATTAATAAGAGGAGTCTTATTAATATTATTACAATTATTATTATTTTAATTTCTAAAAGAGTTTAGGAATTAATTTAATAAAAGTACTTTCATTTATTTCTAATAGGATTGGGAGGAAAAATTAGATAAAGGACTTTAATTAATTATCCCTAATAAGATTATGGAGCCAATTTAATTAAAAAAATTTAATTAAATAAATAATATCTTATTTTTAATTAAATATGGTTACCTGATATTTTTAAAAGAGGAGTCTTATATCAGATATCAATATACGTAATTCCAATAGTTGGAGAGTACGTCCTTTTTTTATAGAGATAGAAAACTAGGGTTTAGCCAACCACCCATCTTCTTAAATTTTTGTTCTTCCTTGGTGGATCACCTCTCTAGGCCAAACACTTGGGTGGTTAATGTTCATCAAAGGAAGAAACCAAACTCGGTGGATTCAAGTTGAACGCGAAAGGATTTGGAGGTGAACTCGTACCTGAGGAAGCTCGAATCTTCAAGGGTATGATTCTTGTTATTTATCTTTTCGTTTAATTAATAATTGTGCATAAAGGATGATCCGGGTATATAGTTTGTAAAATTTTAAAACTCTGATTTTCCACGTTTTCGCTTATTTTATGCAATTTGTTTGTGTTAATGAATATTACAAATTTAACATTATGTGCTCGCGAGTATCGATTAGTAAATAAAACTTAAAACTTTGTTGTCAGGATGACTGATATTGGAAGATCTAGTCGGGCTGGGGAGGAGGAACCTCGAGTGCAGTTGGTACAAAGAGAGCCATCTCCAATGATCACTGTCGTGGGTCAGGAGCATGAGCCCGAGTCTGATCCGGAGGAGGAAGAAGAGTTCCCACCAAACTCTATTGTAGCTCAGATGTATGACGAGGTGTACGACCGTAACATTGAGCTTCAAGATAGAGTTAGAGAATTGGAGGAGGTGGCAGATGAATGCTAGACAGTGATGGCAAAGAAGGACGATGAGATTCAGGATCTTGATGAACGTATCGGTAATGTGGAATGGAAGTTGGTTCACACAGAGAGTGACAAAGAGTAGCTGATGGCAGAGGTTACTAAGCTGAAAGATGATCTGAGAGAAGAGTCCGCCAAGAGAGCAAAGGCTGAAGATGCTTACGAGAAGACTTCCCAGTGTGCAGATGTAGCCGAGGAGAGGTGCAAGCAAAGAAGGATAAGATGGGAGAGATGGATTGTGTCTTCCACACTATGACGAACAGAGCTCAGGATCGAGTTATTTACTATCCAGTCCAATTCGAGGACTTACCTTGGTACATGCTGGATCATAGGACGATGTTCTATATCATGGAAGAAGAGCGCAAAGAAGTTGTTTGACGTCTTAGTAGGTCGTGATAGGGAAAATATGAGTTATGTGAATATCTATAGTAGTTAATTATGTAAATTCCAATGTGGATAAGCAATGAAATATGATGATTTAATCCTGAAGATTCTTTATCTTGGGATAGTTGATGTAAATAGCAGTGATGCTATCTTTCTATATTTTAAAAGTTATTAATGAATTAAATGTTAATGTTTATTTAAGTTGTTACGTGTTAAGTGATAATCCTAAAATGTTTAAGTTAAGTTTTAAATACTTAAAAGATTGAGTAATGATCTAATAAAGATATATCTTAAACAGAAAATGTCGCCAAAAAGAATCCTAACACGTTAACAAGATCAGGAAGGATCTACAAATAACAACAACAATAACAACGACAATGCCAATGATAATCCTGTTTAGCAGTTGGTAAACATGTTGGCTGGAGCACTTGCGAATCATCCGTAAGCTCAAGCTACTTCGTTTAAGGATTTCAAGGCAGTAGGACTGCCAGAGTTTAGGGGATCCAGGAATCCGGGTGAACCTCAGACCTGGATTATGGAAATTGAGAAGGTATTTGACGTTACAAGGGTCAACGATGATCAGAAGACCTCCTTTGCATCGTTTTAACTGAACTCAGATGTAAGACCCCAACTTTTATGAATAAATATTTAATTTTCTCGAAATATCTTTTTGAATAATAAGGTTTAGATTTAATATAATGTTATAGTTGTGGGTAATATTTATAAATTTTGCAAAGTAAACAAGTTGTCATAAAATATTTGTTTGGTCGGGAAATATTCATTTTATTAGGGCATATTCATACGACGACACAATCATTGGTGGACCCCACAACGAAATTACTGTCGGAGTTAGAAAACGACATAAATAACTTTTTATAAAAATAACGACAAAAGTTTTACCGTTAACTTTTGAAATACCTGGTGATAAAAGTACAGTAATACGCGTGGTTGCATAGTAGCACACGAAATTGTACATTATCTTTAATTATTGATGCTTACGTGAGAAGTCACTCAGTTTATTCAATTATTGCCACAATAGTTGATACATAGCATCTCACATTATTGATTCAATTATTGTCACAATATTTTATATTATTAAATCAATAAATGAGACGACAAAGTTATTCATATTATTATTTACATTATTGGCGATGTCTAAAAAGTTCTGTCGAGGAAAAGGGGTTTGGTCACCTAATTGCACGCCAATAAGGAGAAGTCCTTATCGAAAAACCCTATCTTTCCTGGGAATGATCTGGTTCTTAATATTGCGAGTTATAATATTAATGATGAATAAATGTTATTAAAAATGTGTTTAGTGAAGCCAAGTGAATTGAGATAAATAGAGGAGATTTTTATGAAGTATTTATTGTAAATTTGGCTTATTATATAGACCCCCAATTACTCATATTTCAAAATTATCGGTAGAAAGTTTTATGTAAATGGCAATAGATGTATGTGTGTGTATGTGTTTGGGGTGTGTGTGTGAATGTGGTGTTACGTGTGTGTGAGGTGTGTATAATATATACATACATCTATATATATATATATATATATATATATATATATATATATTAGTTTTATTTTTTTATATAAAATAGAATATATTATATTTTATTGTGCATAGTACTGCATAGTATTTGCATAGTACTAAATAGTGCAGCATAGTAAAATCAAAAAAATTTCAAAATTCGTCCGTGAACGTTCGCCCGTGAGAATTTTTTTCCTACTGTGCAGTCCGTGATTTTCTAATTCAAATAGTATCATGTCATTCTCCTATAAATAGGATGCTTAGTTTAGAAATTAAAATCACACCAGAATCAGAGAATTATTCTTCTATAATATTGAGCGTATTTCTTTTGAGTTTGAAGAAGCTTTGAGTGTAGAAAACAGTACAAATTTTCTTCAAGAATATCCCCGCCCTATCAGTCAGAAATACTCTCGATCCTTTTAACGTAAGGGATATTATTTTTGTTCAATATTCGTAAGAAATAATATTTTCTTTCATACTCTGTAGTATTTAAGTAATATTATTTCGTTTCAGATTCCAAATTCTACACTTATTTTGTTTAGTATTACTGCTATACTCCTTGAAATTAGTAGAATATCCTTGAAATTTGTGCTTCATCTAGTATCGTTTCACAAGAATATTTTTTTGAATATTCTTGTTAAATTTTGATCTTTTCATGCTGTGGTACTATTCACGGGGTACTATTCACGAAGTACTATTCACTCAGGTACTATTCACACGGGGTACTATTCATGATAAAAATTGATTTCTTTTCTGATACATGAATATGATTCTTGAATTTTACTCCACAAAGCAGTTATGATGTTGACAATTTGGACATTCTTAAACTCTGGATAAATTGATTTATAAATCTTTGAAATGTATCCTTGCTCTTACTTAATTAAATTTTTATATCGTTGTCATCATCCTTACGCTTATATTGTTATGAAAGTCATCTTTGGCCCGTAGTGTATAGATGGATGTTGATTGGTATAATTATGACTATGTATCGGTATAATCATGACATTTAATATTACAAATGATGTGGTAAAAGTCCTCATTGGCCCGTAGTGCATTGATGGACAGTTGTTAGTATGATCATGATCACTGGTGATACTAACGAATATCCTTGGCCCATGGTGCATGGATAATACGTGGATGTGATAATAATGAATATCCTTAGCCCGTAGTGCATGGATAATTCATGGATGTGATACTATCGAATATCCTTGGCCCGTAGTGCATGGATTATTCGATGATGGGGATTATTTATTGAGCTATGTTACATCGATAAAATATTGATAATGAACTTTTAAATCATAGAAGATAATAGATATTATTCGTGTTAAAACTCTCAGCTTACGGTTATCGTATTGTATTAATGAAATTTGTATTTGAATTTTGTACCATGTATTTGGCGACTCATAATGGGTTGTGTATACCTATTTTGGGGGCGTCACAGTTGGTATCAAAGCTTAGGGATATGATCATTGGCTGAGATTTGAGGCTAGAAATAGGAGGGGAGAGATGATAAAATCCTTCACTAGTATGACCTATCTAAGCTTATTTGTTATTTAATTGGTCGGTCAGAATATATGGATAATATGTTGCATGTCAATTAACCCTCGTTTTGTGGTAGTATTTGAAAATGACATCTGAGAATGTTGAGATAAGCAATGGAGCACATGAGACCGTTGAGTCAATAACAAGGATAATGTGCATCAGGAAGGTAATAATCCTCATGTGAAAAATAACACCGACCAAATGATGAACGACATGATATTTAGGAGTTTTTTGCAATTCGTGCAACATTAAGCGAGAGAGACTCCTATTCAAAATGCAGGTGGAAACACTGGTAACTTACGGCTTATCACCGCTAAGCAATTCAAGGAGCTAGGACCACCGGAGTTTTTGGGAAAGCCAGAACCACTTAAGGTAGAGACGTGGATTAAGCAGATCACCAAGATATTTAATGTTTTGGGATGCTTAGAGGAGCAAAAGAATCCCTTTGCCACCTTCATATTGCGAGGAAAGGCAGATCATTGGTGGAAATCTGTAAAACGTACTTAGCCTGCCGAACTGAATATGTCTTGAGAAAAGTTCCAAGAATTGTTAAACGACAAGTACTTTTCTGAAAGTATTTGTCAAGTGAAGGAGGTAGAATTCATCTGTAAAGCCCCTAAATTCGGATACTTGAAACCCGAACTCGGTGCTTCACGATACCATTTTTATGAGCGGAATAATACTAATAATAATAACAATAATATAAATATTAAACTTAATTTACATAATTATCATTGTCTAGTTCCCAAGTACGTAACCTTTAATACATTCCTTACATAACATGATACATAATATATAGCATTGTCTTAATAATATCAAACTATTACATAGAATACCACACATCTTATTCTGTTTGCTTTCCTTTTTCTTTGTTTTTGCATGAGCCTTCTGGTTGTTCACACTTAGCTGAAAACATTTAAATTAAGCAAGGACGAGCATTTGAGTGCCCAACAAGTAATAACAATTATATATATATATATATATATATATGTAGGTTGAAAGAATTTAAATATTTTCTTTATACTACCGTTCTACAACAAATCAATAGTTGTGAAGTAATTTGTACCGATAATAATAACATATCAACCCTCTTTCAAATTTTTAAAACTACGTAATCACTATAATTAGGGTTAAGGTGACATACTATGAACTTTATTTTTTTTTAGTTTTCGAAAAGGTTAAACAGAACTTCATCTGTAAACCGTCATAACTTACGGGCACGGGGGTGATCAGCCCATTGTACCCTGTATTGATCAATACTACATACAAGAACGAGGGTATCGTTCACTCTGTCCGCCTTGGGCGTATAAAAGTTTTTCCGTGTAGGGATGTTCATACTTGTCTGGGTTCCAAATCAAAGGTTTTATCTTGTTCAACAATAATCTATAATTCAACATATATATATATATATATATATATATACGGGTAATTGACAAAGTTGTATCAACATGTGATTAAATACAATGATTATCCAAGTGGGGACACTTGTATAACCATTTATAAAAATTAACGAACATAATATATATCTGAATTACCATATATTAACATGTTGATAATCAATGAGTGTATATAATATAGGGTTAATAATCTGTACGGTAATAATATAAATTTAGAAACATTCTTACTCATGTCCATTGCATAAAGGAAATGCAAAGGTAAGATACTTGTCTGATACGCTGCTTACAATTCGCAACTTAGTTCTATCTTTTATCTCACGACCTATCATTAATCAGACCATTTTACTGATTAGAATAACATATCTCAACACATAGCACTATTTATTATAGTCACCACATAACCTAATCTCATTGGCACATAAGTTTAACAACCATTGAATCATAAATAATCACTTATCTAATCACATTATCTAAGTCCAGATCAATTTCTGAAATGTATCGGTATACCGACAGCTTTATCGGGTAATTTATCGAGTCTAAGACTCTAATCTGTAACTCAATATCTATAAGTATCAGTCATATTATTTTTAAATGACTTATAATAATTTTTAAATATTTATTATAATCTATCATGAATTTTCAAACATCGGAATCATTATTAAATGATTTAAATATCAAACAATTATATTATCATTAATATTTAATTACTATTAAACTATTAATGAAACCATTGCCAAAATATTAAAATTATTTATAATAACTCAGAATACTTTTTAAAGTATTAATATCACCCTTAAATGATTTTTAAAATAATTAAAATTATTTTTAAATAATTACCATTAATATATAAATATTAATGTACTATTTATCAAAATATTAAAAGTCATTAATTATAACTTAAAATATTTTTAATTCATTTATATCCTTTTTAAATAATTTTTAAATTAATAAAATCATGTTTAAACTATTTATTTAATATAATTATTAAATAAATTTAATATCATTAATATTAAATTAATATCATTAATATTAAATTATTAATGAAATTATCCTTTAAACATTAAAAGTTATATTCTATATCTTAAAATATTTTTATAATCCTTTAAATTATTTTTATATGATTTTTGAATCATTAATTCTATTTTTCATTATTTATTTAATACATTTGTTAAATAACTTAAACATCATTATTACTAATTTACTAATGAAATTTCATCAAAATAACTTAAATTATTTTCTTATACCATAATATAATTTTAAATGATTTTTCATGTATTAAAATTATTATTAAATAATTTATTTAATATTATAATTAAATAAATTAAATACTTTAAATATTCAAAAAAATTTAAATATTTATGAAATATATTCAAAATAATTTAAAACTAATTTTCGAATTTTGAAATAATTTTTAATAATTTATTTTGTATTTTTAATAATTTAAAACTATTTGATACTAATTATTTGATAAAAATATAATTTTTATAATGAAACTGTCGCTAAAGACCACCTATAGCGATAGAATCGTCGCTGTAGGTGTTCTTTGCGTTCTTCAAGCAAACCCAGATATTCATTCTCAGTTTCGAGGGGATTAGTTTGACCAAGTTTTCTGATCAGATCCTGATGTTTCTGTATATGTTGTTAGTCAGATATTGTAGTACTAATGCACGACTACACGAACCAACAACAAACATGGCCAAACAACAACACAATAAAAAGATATATATCATGTAAAAATGGTTGTCAGAGCTGTTCTTCATTTCTGGGTTGCCCAGAAATGAACAACAGTTCGAGCATGCACCTTAGGGCTTCCATAACTTGGTGTTCTTGTAATGTTTATGTGATTTGAGACTTCCAGGATGTAGCCAGAATGTAATACTATAGATCTATTACATAATATACATACAACAACCTTACAAACAACCGATCCAGTCCGGTCAAACCATGTCAGAAAACATGCTCATCGGTTTTCTGGGTTACCCAGAAAACAGATGTCATGGTCGTTCTGCCTGGTTTGACCAACCATTACTTTCAACATGCTTAGTATTTATGTGATATAAAGATACTATAATGTAGTATAAACAACATACTACAACTTAGATACAAAATCAAGAACAGATTATCAAACCACTGTCAGATTCGTGCTCATGAAAATCCTGTCAGAGCTTTCTGGGCTCGTTCTGGGTTACCCAGAACTTGACCAGTCATGGTTGGTCAACGGTGTTTGGACACCCATAACTTGCAACCTACAACCGATCTGACACTGATTTGAGTTCCAGAGCAAAGATCTTACAGCATACTACAAGATCAAAGCTTAAAACAACAAAAACTCCTATCAATCAAAAATCTATGAGGACTGACATTTGACTGTCAGACAAAAAATTAAAATTTTCCAGATTTTTAAAATCTTCAAATTCGTTCACTTAGATGTTATGGATCTACAAGATACCAATCCAGATCATCATTAAGCACTATAATTAACATGTTTAACACAAAAAAAATAACATCTAACAACAGATTGTTGGACAAATTTCTTGGCTAGGGTTTATACCTTTTTGATCAATCTTTGATTCTAGGCTTCTGATTTGGTTATGGTATTTGTGGGGCTTGATTATGTGACTGATAAACTATATAATTTTGTGGGTTTTAGTGAGAGAGAGGATTGGTTGGGTGTTTGAGTAAAATGGCCTAACAAATGACATTTTCTCTCTCTCAATCCTTATATACAAATGTTAGATGCATGTATGGCTGATAATTGAGGCTAATTGTTGGCAAAAATGAAGTCACAATGTCAACTAAGTGGTTCACCAACTCCAACAACTCTACCACTTAGCAAAATTCAATAATGCAAGAGGCGTATTTTGGTCATTTCACTCGCAAATTTAATGGCATTCTTGTAATCTTGCAAACCTTTTGGGTTTGACCCTTAGGGTTTAACCCTAAGGTTTAGCACAAACCAATTATTGGATTTCCAATTTAGGGTTTGTACAAAAATAAAATTAAATAAATTTTAGTTTCTAAAATTTTGAAATTAGGGTTTCCTAAATATGATAAATTTTCAAATTACCTTATAAAGGAACATTAGGGTTAAAAATATAATATTTATCGTTCACCTTGCAAATTTAGCAATTATGGTTTACGATTTTGATAATTAGGGTTACCAAATCACAATTAGGGTTTATTATTAGGGTTCTAGTCATTAGGGTTTTAAATTACTAATTAAATTTTCCCTAATTAACAGTTAAAATCTACTGTACATCACATTAGCACAATTACCAATCAATCCTGAACTCTAATTTGAGTTCAAAGCTTTCTGATCAGGCTTTCTAATCAGATCCTGATGTTTCTGTATATGTTGTTGGTCAGATATTGTAGTACTAATACACGACTACAATATCCAACAACAAACATGGCCAAACAACAACACAATAAAAAGATATAATCATGCAAAATGGCTGTCAGAGCTGTTCTTCATTTCTGGCTTGCCCAGAAATGAAGAACAGTTCGAGCATGCACCTTAGGGCTTCCATAACTTGGTGTTCTTGTAATGTTTATGTGATTTAAGACTTCCAAGATGTAGCCAGAATGTAATACTATAGATCTATTACATAATATACATACAACAACCTTACAAACAACCGATCCAGTCCGGTCAAACCATGTCAGAAGACATGGTCATCGGTTTTCTGGGTTACCCAGAAAAAAGATGTCATGGTCGTTTTGCCTGGTTTGACCAACCATTACTTTCAACATGCTTAGTGTTTATGTGATATAAAGATACTATAATGTAGTATAAACAACATACTACAACTTAGATACAAAATCAAGAACATATTATCAAACAACTGTCAGATCCGTGCTCATGAAAATCCTGTCAGAGCTTTCTGAGCTCGTTCTGGGTTATGCAGAACTTGACCAGTCATGGTTGGTCAACGGTGTTTGACCACCCATAACTTGCAACCTACAACCGATCTGACCCTGATTTGAGTTCCAGAGCAAAGATCTTACAGCATACTACAAGATCAAAGCTTAAAATAACAAAAACTCCTAACAATCAAAAATCTACGAGGACTGACATTTGACTATCAGACCAAAAATTAAATTTTCCATATTTTTAAAATCTTCAAATTCTTTCACTTAGATGTTATGGATCTACAAGATACCAACCCAGATCATCATTAAGCACTATATTTAACATGTTTAACACACAAAAAAATAACATCTAACAACAGATCGTTGGATAGATTTCATGGCTAGGGTTTATACCTTCTTTGATTAATCTTTGATTCTAGGTTTCTGATTTGGTTATGGTGTTCGTGGGGCTTGATTATATGACTGATAAACTATATAATTTCGTGGGTTTTAGTGAGAGAGAGGATTGGTTAGGTGTTTGAGCAAAATGGCCTAACAAATGACATTTTCTCTCTCTCCATCCTTATATACAAATGTTAGATGCATGTATGGCTGATAATTGAGGCTAATTGCTCGCAAAAATTAAGTCACAATGTCAACTAAGTGGATCACCAACTCCAACAACTCTAACACTTGGAAAAATTCAATAATGCAAGAGGGGTATTTTGGTCATTTCATTCACAAATTTAATGGCATTCTTGTATTCTTGCAAACCCTTAGGGTTTGACCCTTAGGGTTTAACCCTAAGGTTTAGCATAAATCAATTGTTGGATTTCCAATTTAGGGTTTGCACAAAAATAAAATTAAATAAATTTTAGTTTCTAAAATTTTGAAATTAGGGTTTCCTAAATATGATAAATTTTCAAATTACTTTATACAGGAACATTGGGGTTAAAAATATAATAATTATCGTTGACCTTGCAAATTTAGCAATTATGGTTTATGATTTTGATAATAGGGTTACCAAATCACAATTAGGGTTTATTATTAGGGTTCTAGTCATTAGGGTTTTAAATTACTAATTAGGTTTTCCCTAATTAACAATTAAAATCTATTGTACATCACATTAGCACAATTACCAATCAATCCTGAACTCTAATTTGAGTTCCAAGCTTTCTGATCAGATCATGATGTTTCTGTATATGTTGTTAGTCAGATATTGTAGTAATAATGCACGACTACAAGATCCAACAACAAACATGGCCAAACAACAACACAATAAAAAGATATAATCATGCAAAATGGCTGTCAGAGATGTTCTTCATTTCTGGGTTGCCTAGAAATGAAGAAAAGTTCGAGCATGCACCTTAGGGTTTCCATAGCTTGGTGTTCTAGGGCTTCCATAGCTTGGTGTTCTTGTAATGTTTATGTGATTTAAGACTTCCAAGATGTAGCCAAAATGTAATACTATAGATCTATTACATAATATACATACAACAACCTTACAAACAACCGATCTAGTCTGGTCAAACCATGTCAGAAGATATGCTCATCGGTTTTCTAGGTTACCCAGAAAACAAATGTCATGGTCGTTCTGCCTGGTTTGAGCAACCATTACTTTCAACATGCTTAGTGTTTATGTGATATAAAGATACTATAATGTAGTATAAACAACATACTACAACTTAGATACAAAATCAAGAATAGATTATCAAATCACTGTCAGATCCGTGCTCATGAAAACCCTATCAGAGCTTTCTGAGCTCGTTCTGGGTTACCCAGAACTTGACCAGTCATGGTTGGTCAACGGTTTATGACCACCCAAAACTTTCAACCTACAACCGATCTGACCCTGATTTGAGTTCCAGAGCAAAGATCTTACATGATACTACAAGATCAAAGCTTAAAATAACAAAAACTCCTAACAATCAAAAATCTACGAGGACTGACATTTGACTGTCAGACCAAAAATTAAAATTTTCCAGATTTTTAAAATCTTCAAATTCATTCACTTAGATGTTATGGATCTACAAGATACCAACCCAGATCATCATTAAGCACTATATTTAACATGTTTAACAAAAAAAATAATTAACATCTAACAATAGATCGTTGGACAGATTTCTTGGCTAGGGTTTATACCTTCTTTAATCAATCTTTGATTCTAGGTTTCTGATTTGGTTATGGTGTTCGTGGGGCTTGATTATGTGACTGATAAACTATATAATTTCGTGGGTTTTAGTGAGAGAGAGGATTGGTTAGGTGTTTGAGCAGAATGGCTTAACAAATGACATTTTCTCTCTCTCAATCCTTATATACAAATGTTAGATGCATGTATGTGTGATAATTGAGGCTAATTGCTGGAAAAAATTAAGTCACAATGTCAACTAAGTGGTTCACCAACTCCAACAACTCTAACACTTGGCAAAATTCAATAATACAAGTGGGGTATTTTGGTCATTTCACTCACAAATTTAATGGCATTCTTGTAATCTTACAAACCTTTAGGGTTTAACCCTTAGGGTTTAACCCTAAGGTTTAGCACAAATCAATTGTTGGATTTCCAATTTAGGGTTTGCACAAAAATTAAATTAAATAAATTTTAGTTTCTAAAATTTTGAAATTAGGGTTTCCTAAATATGATAAATTTTCAAATTACTTTATACAGGAACATTAGGGTTAAAAATATAATAATTATCGCTGACCTTGCAAATTTAGCAATTATGGTTTACGATTTTGATAATTAGGGTTACCAAATCACAATTAGGGTTTATTATTAGGGTTCTAGTCATTAGGGTTTTAAATTACTAATTAGGTTTTCCCTAATTAACAATTAAAATCAGCATTACATTAGCACAATTACCAATCAATCCTGAACTCTAATTTGAGTTCCAAATTAGGCTTTTGTATTTAAAGTTAATGTTTTTAATAACTTAGGGTTTTATTAAAAATTATTTAGGGTTCATAAATTTTTAATTAGGGTTTACCTAATTAATCATTTAATACACAACATAAACCATATAACACAGTTATATAACAGTCTTAAACCTGCAATTGATTTTCAAATTAGGGTTTCCCACAGTAAAACTAGAGTTTTTCAGATACTGCACCATAATTGACCAACCATTATCAATACGTACATACAGTACATATTTATAGCATTGAAAAATCAAAATATAATTAATATTATATTATTATTTCCTCGATAAAAATCTAAAATTAAGGTTTTGATTCCATATCTGATTTATTCTTCCATATTTAACCTTAATAATTAAGGTAAAATAATTAACTTTATAATCTGTACTAAAATTCATATAATAAAATAATTATTATAATTATTCTAAAAATAACTCCATTTATTATTTAAATAATATATGATCATATTTTCATGGAAAATAATTAATAAAAACCTTTCTATAATAAAATTAATTATTATAAGAATATACTTTATAATAATCAATAACTCTAAAATAAAATTAGTTGCAAATATTCATGTAATAAAATATATTTTTATTTATCACATAAATACATATACACATTATCTTGTACAAATCCTCATCCTTAAAAAAAAAATTTATACGCAAAATTTTTGATTTAATTATATAGAAAATATCGGGTTGTTACATTCACCCTCCCTTATAAAGATTCCGTCCCCGGAATCACCGTTTTAAAACCTATACATACACAGGTACATAGCTCACACAATCTTCGTAAGTAGATCACGACCAACTTTGATTGAACTAATCTTTAACTATTCCCATAAAGCTTGTCTTTCTGATTAAACGAAAATTTGATTTCTAAAAGAACTCAAATTCCTCCCTCAAATTTTCTTTATAAAATAATTTACTATATATAGGAAAATCATGTAAAAGAAAATAAAAGTTATACGAATAATAATTGGAGTTCCATTGCCAACTGCCATCGTATCCTGGACAGTCATGTTGTAGACCCTTGCTGTTGATTTTGTTGGCTTGCTCGATGACGTAGGTCCCGTGATTGCCAGAGTTCTACTGCCCTTGCCAGTAGTCACACTCCCTGCTTCCGCCCTCCTCTTCAGACAATCCTTCCCCTTGTGTTTAGTCGACCCACATAGAAAACACCAACTGTTCATTCTTGGGTTGGGGCAATTGGGAGAGATATGGCCCTCCTGCCCACACTTATAGTAAACGAATTTTCCTTTTAGACATTCTCCCGAGTGGTTCTTTCCACAAGTCTTACACTGTACCGCTGTCTTCTTAACACCTTCCTGATTGATCTGAACATTTCCCAAGTTATTCACCTTCCTCTTGCTATCTCCACTCCTGCTCCCACTATTAATTCCTACCTTCCCAGCTCCTTCGGTCTTACCCTTATTCTTCCTCTCCTTGTTGTAGAGACTCATAGCCTCACTCCCCTCCTCAGCAATAATAGCCTTCTCCATGAGTGCTGTAAATATAGGGATCTGCAACATTTCCACCTTGTTGTAGAGACAAGGTTTTAATCCCAGCTCAAACTTTCTCGCTTTTCTAGCCTCCGTATCAACTTGATGTGGGGCAAACCTAGCTAACTCATTAAATTTGACGGCATATTCGGACACCGTCATATTCTCCTACTTCAACTCTAAAAATTTTACCTCAATCCTTGCCTGCATACTAGGTGAAAAATAATTCTCGAAAAACAGAGTTTAGAACCTATCCCATATGACTACACCTTCTATTGCTCTCGCCTGATTCGCTTCCCACCAAAAATTTGCCTCACCCTTCATCATGTAGGTGGCAAAAGCGGTCTTCTGCCCTTTAGTTACCCTAGCTATCACGAATGCCTTCTCAATCTCTTTAACCCAAGTCTGGGCTTCAACAAGGTCAGTTGTACCTTTGAATTCCGATGGTCCTACAGCTTTGAAATCTTTAAAGTTTGCCAAGCGGTTATCCGGCTGATTCCCAGCGACTGGTATTCCCTGTTGCATAGCTTGTGCTACCATATTGGCAAAGTGCTGCATTGGGTCTGCTTGTTATTGTCCTTCAACATTATTGACAGATTCTTCTGCCCTTTGGTTTCGAGTTCGACGTCTTGCCGGCATTATCTGATTAAATAAAATCATAAATTTAACTTACATTCTAAACCTTATCATATAAGTTTAATATATTAAACTTGTTTCATTACTCAAACATAGATTTATATTCATTCAACGAATATTTTATATAGCATAGCACATAATACTTTAAACATCAGCTATCTCTTTGTGACTACAAAAGTCAGGATTTACAAACTTGATCATTACAAAAGTTTTAGAATATTACACTACACAGACATACTAAACACATATTTTACATTAAACACACCTACACCACAGAACCTATACTACCTATTTGCTACGCCCTTTTCCTTGGACAACCTTTCGCCTGATGACCTTCTATCCCACAGATAAAATATGCTCCTGGTTTATAGTCAGGACAATACAGAGTGGTATGTCCCTCATAACCGCAAAGATAACATATTCTTTTTCTTTTCTTCTTATCGAATTTTCCTAAGTCATGGTCTTCTATCTTTCTTTTTCCCTTCTTGCTCGGAGTTGCACACGATGTGTTGCTTGTGGCTGCCATCTGATCAATTTGGATTTTAAGCTTATCTTGTTCTTCCATTGTTTCTATTAACGCCTGACGCAATTGACTATTTAGTAGCCTTTCTATTTCCCATAGCCTCTCCAGAGAAGAAACCTTGTTCCTCAGATCCTACATCTCCGTTAATGCTCGATCAGCTTTAACTTTAGCGTCCGAATCACTATCTGTCAGCTCCACCATCTCCAAATCTGGTATTACATTTTCTATAATAACCACCTCGTCCGAGTTGTTTTCACTATGAGCCTCTATTTCAGCTATTGGCTTCGATATCAGCTCGAGTGTATGTGTTCGATCCTTCTTCATGCTATAAGCATATAACAAGCCTTTTCCACCAGAAATCTACACACATAAGTTATCCTGATTAGCATATAATATACACACACAGCAAATAAGAGTTTTATATAAGTTATCTTTTATTTTGTTTGACGATGAATTTATTCAATTCATCTCTTTTTAAACTCTATTTGAGCTATTTATATTTTCAACGTTTCCCTCTGTTCTAAGGTTATAGCCTAAGGTCTAACCCACCTAAGGTTTTTAACCCTAAGCTATGATACCAACCTGTAAAGCCCCCAAATTCGAATACTTTAAACCCAAAATCGGTGCTTCACGATACCATTTCTATGAGCGAAATAATATTAATAATAATAACAATAATATAAATATTAAAATTAATTTACATAATTATCAGAGTCTAGTTCCCAAGTACGTAACCTTTAATACATTCCTTACATAACATGATAGATAATATATAGCATTGTCTTAATAATATCAAACTATTATATAGAATACCACAAATCTTATTATGTTTACTTTCCTTTTCCTTTGTTTCTGCATGAGCCTTCTGGTTGTTCACACTTAGCTAAAAACATTTAAATTAAGCAAGGATGAGCATTTGAGTGCCCATCAAGTAATAGCAATATATATATATATATATATATATATATATATATATATATATATATATATAAGTTGAAAGAATTTAAATATTTTCTTCATACTACTTTTCTACAACAAATCAATAGTTGTGAAGTAATCTGTAATCTGTACCGATAATAATAACATATCAACCCTCTATCAAATTTTTGAAACTACGTAATGACTATAATTATGGTTAAGGTGACATATTATGAACATTATTTTTTTTTGTTTTCGAAAAGGTTAAACAAAACTTTATCTGTAAACTGTCATAACTTATGGGCACGGGGGTGATCAGCCCGTTGCACCCTGTATTCATCAATACTACATGTAAGAACGAGGGTATCGTCCACTCCGTCTGCCTTGGGTGCATAAAAGTTTTCCCGTGTAGGGATGTTCATACTTGTCTAGGTTCCAAATCAAATATTTTATCATGTTCAATAATAATCTATAATTCAACATATATATATACGGGTAATTTACAAAGGTGTATCAACATGTGATTAAATACAATGATTATCCAAGTGGGGACACTTGTATAACCATTTATAGAAATTAACGAACAGAATATATATCTGAATTACCATATACTAACATGTTGATAATCAATGAGTGTATATAATATAGGGTTAATAATCTGTATAGTAATAATATAAATTTAGAAACATTCTTACTCATGTCCATTGCGTAAAGGAAATGCAAAGATAAGATACTTGCTTGATACGCTGCTTACAATTTTTAACTTAGTTCTATCTTTTATCTCACGACCTATTATTAATCAGACCATTTTACTGATTAGAATAACATATCTCAACACATAGCACTGCTTATTACAGTCAGCAGATAACCTAATCTCATTGGCACATAAGTTTAACAACCATTGAATCACATATATATAATCACTTATCTAATCACATTATCTAAGTCCAGATCAATTTCTAAAATGTGTCGGTGTACCGACAGCTTTATCGGGTATTTATCGAGTCTAAGACTCTAATCTGTAACTTAATATTTGCAAGTATCAGTCATATTATTTTTAAATGACTTATAATAATTTATAAATATTTATTATAATTTATCATGAATTTTTAAACATCGGAATCATTATTAAATAATTTAAATATCAAACAATTTTATTATCATTAATATTTAATTACTATTAAACTATAAATGAAACCATTGCCAAAATATTAAAGTTATTTATAATAACTCAGAATACTTTTTAAAGTATTAATATCACCCTTAAATGATTTTTAAAACAATTAAAATTATTTTTAAATAAATACCATTAATATTTAAATACTAATGTACTATTTATCAAAATATTAAAAGTCATTAATTATAACTTAAAATATTTTTAATTCATTTATATCCTATTTAAATGATTTTTAAATTAATAAAATCATGTTTAACCTATTTATTTAATATAATTATTAAATAAATTTAATATCATTAATATTAAATTAATATCATTAATATTAAATTATTCTTTAAACATTAAAAGTTATATTCTATATCTTAAAATATTTTTATAATCCTTTAAATTATTTTTATATGATTTTTAAATCATTAATTCTAATTTTCATCATTTATTTAATACATTTGTTAAACAACTTAAACATCATTAATACTAATTTATTAATGAAATTTCATCAATATAACTTAAATTATTTTCTTATACCATAATATAATTTTAAATGATTTTTCATGTATTAAAATTATTTTTAAATAATTTATTTAATATTATAATTAAATAAATTAAATAATTTTAATATTCCAAAAATATTAAATATTTATGAAATATATTCAAAATAATTAAAAACTAATTTTCAGATTTTGAAATAATTTTTAATAATTTATTTTGTATTTTTAATAATTTAAAACTATTTAACACTAATTATTTAATAAAAATATAATTTTTATAATGAAACTGTCGCTAAAGACCACCTATAGCGACAGAACCGTCGCTGTAGGTGTTCTTTGCGTTCTTCAAGCAAACCCAGATATTCATTCTCAGTTTCGAGGGGATTAGTTTAACTAAGCTTTCTGATCAGATCCTGATGTTTCTGTATATGTTGTTAGTCAGATATTGTAGTACTAATGCACGACTACAAGAACCAACAACAAACATGGCCAAACAACAACACAATAAAAAGATATAATCATGCAAAATGGCTGTCAGAGCTGTTCTTCAATTCTGGGTTGCTTAGAAATGAACAACAGTTCGAGCATGCACCTTAGGGCTTCCATAACTTGGTGTTCTTGTAATGTTTATGTGATTTAAGACTTCCAGGATGTAGCCAGAATGTAATACTATAGATCTATTACATAATATACATACAACAACCTTACAAACAACCGATCCAGTCCGGTCAAACCATATCAGAAGACATGGTCATCGGTTTCTAGGTTACCCAAAAAACAGATGTCATGGTCATTCTACCTGGGTTGACCAACCATTACTTTCAACATGCTTAGTGTTTATGTGATATAAAGATACTATAATGTAGTATAAACAACATACTACAACTTAGATACAAAATCAAGAACAGATTATCAAACCACTGTCAGATCCGTGCTCATGAAAATCCTGTCAGAGCTTTCTTGGCTCGTTCTGGGTTTCCCAGAACTTGACCAGTCATAGTTGGTCAACGGTGTTTGACCACCCATAACTTGCAACGTTCAACCGATCTGACCCTGATTTGAGTTTCAGAGCAAAGATCTTACAGCATACTACAAGATCAAAGCTTAAAACAACAAAAACTCCTAACAATCGAAGATCTACGAGGACTGACATTTGACTGTCAGACCAAAAATTAAAATTTTCCAAATTTTTAAAATCTTCAAATTCGTTCACTTAGATGTTATGGATCTACAAGATACCAACCCAGATCATCATTAAGCACTATATTTAACATGTTTAACACAAAAAAATAACATCTAACAACAGATCGTTGGACATATTTCTTGGCTAGGGTTTATACCTTCTTTGATCAATCTTTGATTCTAGGCTTCTGATTTGGTTATGGTGTTCATGGGGCTTGATTATGTGACTGATAAACTATATAATTTCGTGGGTTTTAGTGAGAGAGAGGATTGGTTGGGTATTTGAGCAAAATGGCCTAACAAATGACATTTTCTCTCTCTCAATCCTTATATACAAATGTTAGATGCATGTATGGCTGATAATTGAGGCTAATTGCTGGAAAAAATTAAGTCACAATGTCAACCAAGTGGTTCACCAACTCCAACAACTCTGACACTTGGCAAAATTTAATAATGCAAGAGGGGTATTTTGGTCATTTCACTCACAAATTTAATAGCATTTTTGTAATCTTGCAAACCTTTAGGGTTTGACCCTTAGGGTTTAACCCTAAGGTTTAGCATAAATCAATTATTGGATTTCCAATTTAGGGTTTGAACAAAAATAAAATTAAATAAATTTTAGTTTCTAAAATTTTGAAATTAGGGTTTCCTAAATATGATAAATTTTTAAATTACTTTATACAGGAACATTAGGGTTAAAAATATAATAATTATCGTTGACCTTTCAAATTTAGCAATTATAGTTTACGATTTTGATCATTAGGGTTTCTAAATCACAATTTGGGTTTATTATTAGGGTTCTAGTCATTAGTGTTTTAAATTACTAATTAGGTTTTCCCTAATTAACTGTTAAAATCTACTGTACATCACATTAACACAATTACCAATCAATCTTGAACTCTAATTTGAGTTCCAAATTAGGGTTTTGTATTTAAAATTAGGGTTTTTAATAACTTAGGGTTTTATTAAAAATTATTTAGGGTTCCTAAATTTTTAATTAGGATTTACCTAATTAATCATTTAATACACAATATAAATCATATAACACAGTTATATAACAGTCTTAAATCCGTAATTGATTTTCAAATTAGGGTTTCCCGCAGTAAAACTATAGTTTTTCAAATACTGCACCATAATTGACCAACCATTATCAATACGTACATACAACACATATTTATAGTACTAAAAAATCAAAATATAATTAATATTATATTATTATTCTCATTCCTCGATAAAAATCTAAAATTAGGGTTTTGATTCCATATCTGATTTATTCTTCCATATTTAACCTTAATAATTAAGGTAAAATAATTAACTTTATAATCTGTACTAAAATTCATATAATAAAATAATTATTATAATTATTCTAAAAATCACTCCATATATTATTTAAATAATATATGATCATATTTTCATGAAAAATAATTAATAAAAACCTTTCTACCATAAAATTAATTATTATAAGAATATACTTTATAATAATCAATAACTCTAAAATAAAATTAATTGCAAATATTCATGTAATAAAATATATTTATTTTATCACATAAATACATATTCACATTATCTTGTACAAATCCTCATTCTTAAAAAAAATAATTATACGCAAAATTTTTGATTTAATTATATAGAAAATATCGGGTTGTTACATCATCATGCTGGAGCAAAAAAATTTGACCGTACTGCAGTACGAGACTAAGTTTACCGAGTTATCCCGATTTGCATCCCATTTGGTAGATAATGATGAGCGTATGGCGCGAATATTTCTAAGAGGTTTGAAACCCAAAATACGTCATTACCTCATTTCTCACAAACTTTACTTGTATTCAGATGTTGTGAATAGGACTCAGTTATTGGAGCGCGATAATGAGTCAACCCAACCAAGAGATAGCAGCCGACAAAATGATAATACCAGTGGTAGCAGTCATCGAAGCGGTGACAACAAAAGTGGAGGAAATCAACATGCCAAAAATGGTAACCACTTCGGTGGTAATCCTGACCAAGATAATAGAAGAAATGAGTCAAGTGGAAATTTTAAAAAGAGAAGGTTCGATAATGATTGAAAGCCAGCAGCACCAACACCCGTTTTCAAGGAAGGAGAACGGCCACCGGTCGTATGCTACAAATGCGAAGGGGAGAATGACCACCAGTTGTATGCTGCAAATGCGGAGGGCACATCAGTCTAAACTATACGCAGCAATCCAAAGCGTGTTATAAGTGTGAAAGAGAAGGTCACCTAGCCCGATTTTGTCGTGTAGTGAAGTCAAGTCCAGATGGGATAGAGACACCTAAGGCCGTCCCAGATAAGTCAAAGCTGTTAATTCAAGGGAGAGCGTTTGTTGTGACCTCCCAAAAAGTGAGGAACCCGAACGAAGTTATCACGGATAAGCTAATCATAAACTCTTGCGAAGTTTATACCTTATTTGATACCGGTTCTATCCATTCTTTTATTTCTCCTACTTGCGCTCAACGTTTAAATTCGACTCCAGAGAAATTAGACTTTGACTTATCTGTTAAAACTCCGTTGGGAGAAACCTTCATTACATCCACTGTTTATAAATCTTATTTGATTCAAATCGGCACCCTCACATTACCTTTCGATCTTATCTCTTTGAAAATACTTGCGTTTGATATGATTTTAGGGATTGATTGGTTAACTACTCATCATGCTAAAATTGATTATTTTCGTAAGGTTGTTAGCATTCATATTTCTAATCAATCTATTATGTGAATTCAAGCAACCAAACCACTAAAGTCAATCACTTTCATATCAAGCCATGAAGCCATTCGTTTATTAAAAAACGGATGTCAAGCATTTGTAGCCCATGTCACGGATTTAAATAAAAATACGTCAGATTTAAATGATATTTCTATTGTTAATAAATTTCCTAACGTATTTCCTAAAGAACTTCCTGGCCTGCCCCCAAAAGCGTAAAATTAAATTTAGTATCCACCTTGAACCCAGTATAAAACCCATTTCTAAAACCCCATATCGAATGGCTCCTATTGAACATCAAGAGTTAAAAACCCAACTGCAGGAATTGTTAGACATCAGTTTCATTCGTCATAGTACGTCTCATTGAGGTGCTCCTGTTTTATTCGTAAAGAAGAAAGATGGGAGTATGCAACTTTGTATTGATTATCGGGAGTTGAATCATGTCGCCATAAAAAATAAGAACACGTTGCCTCGCATTAATGACCTGTTTGACTAGTTGCAAGGCGCCAATTTTTTTTCAAAAATTAATCTTCGTTCCGCATATCATCAGTTAAAGATTAAAACTGATGACATTCCAAAGACTGCTTTCAGAACTCGGTACGGACATTACGAATTCTTAGTAATGTCATTTGGATTGACTAATACTCCTGCTGCCTTCATGGATATGATGAACCGAGTATTCAAGGAATATTTGGATCATTTTGTAGTTGTCTTTATTGATGACATCCTCATATACTCCAAAAGCCATGAAGATCATGAGCAACACTTGAGACTGATACTCCAAAAGCTTCGTGAAAACAAGCTATACGCCAAGTTGAAGAAATGCGAGTTCTAGCTTGAGGAAGTAGCATTCCTTGGGCATGTTGTAAAACCCCGAGTTTTATGAAATGAAAGTATTCAATTTTCTTATAATTATTATTCTATTTAATGGTTAAATTGATAAAGGGTTAGAGTTAAGGGTGATATGTGAAAATTTTACAAAGTAAGCAAGTTGATATAAAATATTTGTTTGGTCGAGAAATATTCTTGTTGTCAGGGAATATCCGTACGACGACACCATCATTGGTGGATCCCACAACAGAATAACTGTCGGAGTTAGAAAACGACAGAAATATCTTTTTATAAAATAACGGCAAAAGTTTTTCTATTAAACTGCTGAAATACCCGGCGGTAAAAGAATAGTAATACGCGTGGTTGCATAGTAGCACACAGTATTGATTATTGATATTTACGTAAGAAGTCACTCAGTTTATTTAATTATTGCTATAGTAGTTGCTGTATAATATCTCTCATATTATTGATTCAATTATTGTCACAGTATCATTTGTATAATATTTATTATTAGTAAATCAATAATTGAGACGACAAAGTTATTCATATTATTATTTGTAATATTGACGATGTCTAGAAAGTTCTGTCGAGGAGAGGTTTGGTCAGTTAATTGAGCGCCAATAGGGAGAAATCCTTATCGAAAAGCCTCATCTTTCTTGGGAATGATCTGATTGTTAAATATTGTGAGTTATAATATTAATGATGAATAATTGTTAATAGATTAAAAATGTGTTTATTAAAGATAAGTGATTTGTGGTAAATATTTATTCAATTTTTGATATAAATAGAGGGGTTTGTTATGAGGTGGTTGTTATAAGTTTGGCTTATTATTCCATGAGGGATGTCCTAATTTTTTAGACCGTTGGTTGAAGATATAATAGTAAATCAATATGGACCGCTGGTGGAAAGTTATAATAGTAAATCAATATGGATCGCTGGTTTAAAGTTTTAATAGTAAATCAGTATAGACCGTTGCTTTAAGTTTTAATAGTAAATCAATATTAACCGTCCGTTTAAAAGTAAATTAATCTGGGCCGTTCATGAATTAGTTACTATTCAGTCCTTTTTCCTATAAATAAAAGCTCATTCCTTCATTATTTCTTACGAATTCACTGAAACTCTAGAGAGAGAAACTATAGAGAGAAAGAAGAAGAGTATTCTGCTACTACCCTACTTCAGTATTCAATCTTCTACTAAGGTAAGGGGTGTTATTTATTTCATATTCACTTACGATATTATTTTTCGTATTCGTAAGAAATATTATCTTCGTTCAATATTCGTAAGGGATATTATTTGTTGTATTCGTAAGGGGTATTATTTCTTTCGTATTCATGAAGAGAGTTATTTTCTTTCAATACTCGTAAGGGTTGTTATTCCATTCTTTATTATTTTGTTAGAATAACTTGTCTACGCGGACTACCACATGCATGGTGAAATCCTTTCGTTATACCATTCTTAATTATTCTATTGGAATAATCTGTCTACGCGGACTACCGCATGCATGGTGAAATCTTTTGTTCTTCCATTCTTTATTATTCTGTGGGAATAACCTGTCTACGCGGACTACCGCATGCATGATGAAATATTTTATTATTCCATTCTTTATTATTATGTGGGAATAACCTGTCTACGCAGACTACCGCATGCCTGATGAATAACCCTTCGTATTTAATTGTTATTAAATTATGAAAATGATCTGTCTACGCGGACTACAGCATGACAAGTGAAAATCTATTTGTAGTTTTGTATATTATTTCCTTTCATATTCTTAAATCTAAACTTACTATGGTAAGTATTGCTTCTATACTTCCTGAAATTAGTGAAATATCCTTGAGTTTTGCGCTTCATCTAGTATCGTTTCATTGGAATATTGATATGAACTTTTTTATTAAATATCAATATTTTCACCTGGGGTACTATTCACGAGTTACTATTTACTCGAATATTATTCACTCGAGGATTCGGAGTGCTTTTCATACCGAATTACTATTCACAGGTTATAATTCACTCATGTACTATTCACTCGAGTATTAATCACTCGGGTATTCGGGGCTTTTTTCATGCCAAAATACTATTCACGGGGTACTATTCTCGAAGTACTATTCACGGGGTACTATTCAGGACAAAAATTAATTTCTTTTATGTCCAAGATTATTTTTGATACATGAATATTATTCTTGAATTTTACTCCACAAAGCAGTATCATGTTGACAATTTGGATATATATTTTTAAACTCTGGATAAATTTAAAGTCTTTAATATTTATCCTTAATCTGGTTTGATTGAATTCTTATGTCATTGTCATCATTCTCATGTGTATATTGTGATAAAAGTCAGCTGTGGCTTACGTGCATAGATGTACTATTGATTAGTATGATTATGACCATGGATTATTCGGTGCAATCATGACCGTAATGTTACAAATGATGTGGTAAAAGTCCTCATTGGCCTGTACTGCAATGATGGACAGTTGTTGATTTGATCATGACCATGAATGATTACATGAATATCCTTGGCCCGTAGTGCAGGGATGACTCGATGATATAGTTTATTTATTAAGCTGAGTCTCACGATAAAGTTGATGAAAAACTTTTTAAATCATAGAAGGTAGTAGATATCATGCTTTACTTGACTTTTCTAATGGATTGCTTGTTCCGCTACAGTTAACCTTGATATTTATTATATTTTATCAGCTTAACACTGTTGAAGGCTAACAATAAATTATTCTGCATTATCTTAGTCATAATATTTCTTACTGGGCTAGTTGAGCTCACCCTTATGCTTTCATTGTTCTATTCAGGAAATGAGAATATAGTTGGGACTAGTCAGGGAACAAAGTGATGGTCCGAGATGGTGCATTAGTAGTCCTCACTATTCTGTGAAATAGTTTGATAATAATTGTAATGAGGACTCCATTGAGTGTGGATATTGTCTATAAGGCAATATTCTTATTTCACCTCTCAGCTATGTTTTGTCGTATTTTACACAACGGTTGTATAATTAAGTTTATAGTTGTATTCTGTAACATGTATTTGGTGACTCAAAATGGGTGACGTATACCTATTTTGGGGGCGTCACAGACGTGATATCGAATCATGGAATATCTGTTGACTCGATAAAGATTGAAGCAATTCAAAGCTGGGAGTAAACTAAGTCAATAACCAAAGTACGTAGCTTTTTGGACTTAACTGGTTATTATCAGAGATTCGTGGAAGGATTTTCTCGAATTGCCACTCCATTAACTCAGCTGACTCGAAAAGATATAAAATTCGGTTGGAGAGAGGAATGTGAGAAGAGTTTCCAAGAACTCAAGAGGAGACTCATTTCAGCACCTGTTCTGAAAATATCATCTGGTCCAGAGGGATTTGTCATATACAACGATGCTTTAGGCAAACGTTTAGGATGTGTTCTCATGTAACATGAGAAAGTCATAGCATATGCCTCACGACAACTCAAAGAATATGAGAGGAATTACCATACTCATGATCTAGAGTTGGCAGCAGTCGTTTTTACGCTAAAAATTTGGAGGCATTACTTGTATGGGGAGAAGGTGGAGATCTAGAAAGATCATAAAAGCCTCAAATATTTCTTCACCCAAAACAAGCTCAACATGCGGCAACGACATTGGCTTGAGCTTTTAAAACATTACGATCATACCATTCATTACCATCCTAAAAAAGCAAACGAGGTAGCTGACGCGTTGAGTAGAAATTCGTGGATGTGATAATAATGAATATCCTTGGCCCGTAGTGCATGAATAATTCATGGATGTGATACTATTGAATATCCTTGGCCCGTAGTGCATCGATAATTCGATGATGTGGATTATTTATTGAGCTGTGTTACAGTGATAAAATATTGATGATGGACTTTTAAATCATAGAAGGTAGGAGATATTATGTTCTACTTGACTCATCTAATGGATTGCTTGTTTCGCTGTAGTTAGACTTGTTGTCTATTATATTCTATCAGTTTTACACTATTGAAGGCTAACGATAATTTATTCTGCATTATCTTAGTCATAATATTTTTTACTGCGCTAGTTGATTTCACCATTTGCTTTCATTGTTCTCTTAAGGAAATGAGAATATAGCTGGGACTAGTCAGGAAATAGAGTGATGATCCGAGATGGTGGCTATAGTAATCTTCACTATTTTACATAATAGTGTGATAATAATTATAACGAGGACTTCATTTGTGTAAGACCCCAACTTTTATGAATAAAAATAATTTTTTTTTTCTAAATATCATTTTTGAATATTAAGGTGTGAATTTATTATAATGTTATAGTTGTAGGTAATATTTATAAATTTTACAAAGTAAGCAAGTTGACATAAAATATTCGATTGTTCGGGGATATTCATTTTATCAGGGAATATTCTTACGACGACACAATCATTGGTGGACCCCACAACAGCATTACTGTCAGAGTTAGAAAATGACAAAAAATTCTTTTTATAAAAATAACGGCGAAAGTTTTACCGTTAACTGTTGAAATACCCGGTGATAAAAGTACAGTAATACGCGTGATTGCATAGTAACACACGGTATTGATTATTGATGCTTACGTGAGAAGTCACTCAGTTATACTCAATTTTTACCACAGTAATTGATGCATAGTATCTCACGTTATTAATTCAATTATTGTCACATTATTTTATATTATTAAATCAATAATTGAGATGATAAGTTATTCATATTATTATTTGTATTATTAATAATGTCTAGAAAGTTCTATCGAGAAAAGGGGTTTGATCACCTAATTGTGTGCCAATAGGGAGAAATTCTTATCGGAAAGCTCTCTCTTTCCTGGGAATGATCTGGTTGTTAATATTGCAAGTTATATTATTGATGAATAAATGTTGTTAAAAATATTGAGTGAATTTTTATGAAGTATTAATTGTAAATTTGGCTTATTATTTGGACCCCTACTTACCCATTTTTCAAAACTGTCGGTAGAAGTTATCTCAGTTTTGTTTATATATATATATATATATATATATATATATATATATATATATATATATATATATATAGTTATTTTTATGAAAAAAAATATATTATATTTTATTATGCATAGTGTGTGCATAGTGCCTACATAGAATTTACATAGTAAAATGAAAAAAAAATTCTTCACCGGTGTGCGTCTGTGGAACTTCTACTGTGCAGTCTGTGATTTTCTTTTTTAAATAGTATCCAGTCATTCTGCTATAAAATAAGATGCTTAGTTTAGAATTGAAAATCACACCAGAATCAGAAAATTCTTCTTCTATAATATTGAGTGTATTTCTTTAGAGTTTGAGGAAGCTTTGAGTGTAGAAAACAATGCAAGTTTTCTTCAAGAATATCCTCGCCCTACCAGTCAGAAGTACTCTCCTTTTAAGGTAAAGGATATTATTTTTGTTTAATATTCGTAAGAAATAATATTTTCTTCCATACTCTATAGTATGTAAGTAATATTATTTCATTTCGTATTCATAATTCTATACTCATGTTGATAAGTTTTGCTTCCATACTCCGTGAAATTAGTAGAATATCATTGAAATTTGCGTTTTATCTAGTATCGTTTCATAAGAATATTTTTCTGAACATTCTTGTTAAATTTTGATCTTTTTATGCCAGGGTACTATTCATGAGGTACTATTCACGAAGTACTATTCACGAGATACTATTCACCTGGGGTACTATTCATGATAAAATTTAATTTCTTTTCTGATACATGAATATTATTCTTGAATTTTACTCCACAAAGCAGTTATCATGTTGACAATTTGGACATTCTTGAACTCTGGATAAATTAATTTATAAATCTTTAAAATTTATCCTTGCTCTTACTTAATTAAAATTTTATATTATTGTCATCATCCTCATGCTTATATTGTGACGCAAGTCATCTTTGGCCCGTAGTGCATAGATGTATTGTTGATTGGTATGATTATGACTATGTATCGGTATAATCATGACCTGTAATGTTACAAATAATGTGGTAAAAGTCTTAATTGGCCCGTAGTGCATTGATGCACAGTTGTTAGCATGATCATAACTACCAGTGATACTAACGAATATCCTTGGCCCATAGTGCATAGATAATTCGTGGATGTGATAATAATGAATATCTTTGGCCCGTAGTGCATGAATAATTCATGGATGTGATACTATTGAATATCATTGGCCCGTAGTGCATCGATAATTCGATGATGTGGATTATTTATTGAGCTGTGTTACAGCGATAAAATATTGATGATGAACTTTTAAATTATAGAAGATAGGAGATATTATGCTCTACTTGACTCATCTAATGGATTGCTTGTTCTGCTGCAGTTAGACTTGTTATCTATTATATTCTATCAGTTTTACACTATTGAAGGCTAACGATAATTTATTCTGCATTATCTTAGTCATAATATTCTTTACTGGGCTAGTTGAGCTCACCCTTTGCTTTCATTGTTCTCTTCAGGATATGAGAATATAGCTGGGACTAGTCGGAGAATAGAGTGATCGTCCGAGATGGTGGCTATAGTAGTCCTCACTATTTTATAAAATAGTATGATAATAATTGTAACGAAAACTCCATTTATGTAAGACCCCAACTTTTATGAATAAATATAATTTTTTTTTCTAAATATCATTTATGAATTTTAAGGTGTGAATTTGTTAAAATGTTATAGTTGTGGGTAATATTTATAAATTTTGCAAAATAAGCAAGTTGTCATAAAATATTCGGTTGGTCGGGGAATATTCGTTTTATCAGGAAATATTCGTACAACGACACAATCATTGGTGGACCCCACAACAGAATTACTGTCGGAGTTAGAAAACGACAAAAATATATTTTTTATAAAAATAACGACGAAAGTTTTACCATTAACTATTGAAATACCCGGTGATAAAAATACAGTAATACTCGTGATTGCATAGTAGCACACGGTATTGATTATTGATGCTTACGTGAGAATTTACTCGGTTATACTCAATTATTGCCACGGTAATTGCTGCATAATATCTCACGTTATTAATTCAATTATTGTTATAATATTTTATATTATTAAATCAATAATTGAGATAACAAGTTATTCATATTATTATTTGTATTATTGATAATGTCTAGAAAGTTCTGTCGAGGAAAGGGGTTTGATCACCTAATTGCGTGCCAATAGGGAGAAATCCTTACCGGAAGGCTCTCTCTTTCATGGGAATGATCTGGTTGTTAGTATTACAAGTTATATTATTGATGAATAAATGTTGTTAAAAATATTGAGTGGATTTTTATGAAGTATTTGTTGTAAATTTGGCTTATTATTTGGACCCCCACTTACCCATTTTTTAAAACTGTCGGTAGAAATTATCTCTCTTTTGTTATATATATATATATATATATATATATATATATATATATATATATATATATATATGTATATATATATAGATTATATTATATTTTATTATGCATAGTATTTGCATAGTGCCTACATAGTATTTACATAGTAAAAGCAAAAAAAAATTCTTCGCAGGTGTGCGCCCGTGAAACTTCTACTGTGCAGTCCGTGATTTTCTTTTTCAAATAGTATCCAGCCATTCTCCTATAAAATAGGATGCTTAGTTTAGAATTGAAACTCACACCAGAATAAGAAAATTCTTCTTCTATAATATTAAGTGTATTTCTTTAGAGTTTAAGAAAGCTTTGAGTGTAGAAAACAGTGCAAGTTTTCTTCAAGAATATCTTCGCCCTACTAGTCAGAAGTACTCTCCTTTTAAGTTAAGGAATATTATTTTTGTTCAATATTCTTATGAAATAATATTTTCTTTCATACTCTATAATATGTAAGTAATATTATTTCATTTCTTATTCATAATTCTACACTCATGTTGATAAGTTTTGCTTCTATACTCTGTGAAATTAGTAGAATATCCTTGAAATTTGGGCTTAATCTAGTATCTTTTCATGAAAATATTATTCTAAGCATTCTTGATAATCTTTAAACTTTTCATGCCAGGGTACTATTCACTCGGGGTATAATTCATAACAAAAATTGATTTCTTTTCGGTCCAAATCATTTTTTGATACAATATTATTCTTGAATTTTACTCTACAAAGCAGTATAATGTTGATAATGTGAACATTATTGAATTCTGGATAAATTGAATTATACATCTTTAAAACTTATCATTTGCTTTTATTTAATTAAATTCTTATATCATTGTCATCATTCTCATGCTTATATTGTGATGAAAGTCATCTTTGGCCCGTAGTGCATAGATGGACTGTTGATTGGTATGATTATGACCAAGGATTATTCGGTATAATCATGACACGTAATGTTACAAATGATGTGATAAAAGTTCTCATTGGCCTGTAGTGCATTGATGGACAGTTGTTGGCATGATCATGACCATTGGTGATAACACAAATATCCTTGGTCCGTAGTGCATCGATAATTCGTGGATGTGATACTAATGAATATCTTTGGCCGTAGAGCATGAATAATTCAGTGATATGGATTATTTATTGAGCTAAGTCTCAGCGATAAAATTGCTGATAAACTTTTTAAATCATAAAAGATCGTAGATATTATACTCTACTTGACTATTCTAATGGATTGCTTGTTCCGTTGCAGTTAAACTTGTTGTTTATTGTATTCTATCAGTTTGACACTGTTGAAGGCTAGCGATAATTTATTCTGCATTATCTTAGTCAAAATATTTCTTACTGGGCTAGTTGAGCTTACCCTTTTGCTTTAATTGTTCTCTTCAGGAAATGAGAACGTAGCCGGGACGAGTCGGGGAATGGAGTGATGGTCCAGGATAGGTGGCTATAGTAGTCCTCACTAATATATGAAATAGTGTGATAATAAATGTAATGAGGACTCCATTTGAGTTTGGATATTGTCTATGAGACAATATTCATGTAAACCTCAGCTACGCTTTTGTCATATTGTATAAATAAAGTTTGTATTTAAATTCTATACCATGTATTTGGCGACTCAAAATGGGTGATGTTTACCTATTTTGGGGGCGTCATAGTTGGTATCAAAGCTTAGAGATATGATTCCTGGTTGAGATGTGAGACTAGAAATAGGAGGGGAGAAATGGGTAATTCCTTCGCTAGTATGACCTACCTAAGCTTATTTGTTATTTAATTGGTCGGTCAGAATATAGGGATAATATGTGGCACGTTAATTAACCCTTGTTTTGTGGCAGTGTTTGAAAACTACATCTGAGAGTGTTGAGATAAGCAATGGAGCACATGAGACCGTTGAGTCACCAACGATCAATACTCAAGGATGATGTACATCAGGAAGGTAATAATCCTCAGGAAAACAACAACACCGACCAAATTATGAACGATAGGATGTTCAAAGGCTTTATACAACTCATGCAACATCAGGCGAGAGTGACTCCTGTTCAAAATACAGGTTGAAACACTGGTAACTCACGGATGGTCACCGCTAAGCAGTTTAAGGAGCTGGGACCATCGGAGTTTTTGGGAAAGCCAAAACCACTTAAGGTAGAGATGTGGATAAAGTAGATCACCAAGATATTTTATGTCTTGGGATGCTCCGAGGAGCAAAAGGTTCCCTTTGCCACCTTCATGTTGCGAGGAGAGACAGATTACTAGTGGAAATCTATAAAACGTATTAAACTTGCCACACTAAAGATGTCTTGGGAGAAGTTCCAAGAAATGTTCAACGACAAATACTTTCTTAAAAGTATTCGTCACATGAAGGAGGTGAAATTTATCAAGTTGGAACAAAACAATATGACCGTGTCGCAGTACGAGGCTAAGTTTACCGAGTTATCCCGGCTTGCATCCCACTTGGTTGATAATGAGGAGAGAGTGACGTGAATGTTTCTGCGAGGTTTGAAACTCGAAATACGTCAATATCTCATTTCTCACAAATTGTGTTTGTATTCAGATGTTGTAAGTATGGCTCAGTTATTGGAGCGCGATAATGAGTCAACCCAACCAAGAGAGAGAAGCCGACAAAACGATAATACTAGTGGTAACAGTTATCAAAGTGGTGATAACAAACGTGGATGGAATCAACATGCCAGAAATGGTAACCACTTCAGTGGTAATCATGGCCAAGACAATAAAAGTGAAAATTTCAAGAAGAGGAGATTCAATAATGATGGAAAGAAGTCAACACTAGCACCCGTTTTCAAGGAAGGAGAGCGACCACCGATCATATGCTTTAAGTGCGAAGGGGAGGGACACATCAGTCCAAACTGTACGATGCAGTCCAAAGCATGTTATAATTACGGAAGAGAAGGTCACCTAGCCCAATTTTGTCATGTAGTGAAGTCAAGTCCAGCTGGGATGGAGACACCAAAGGCCGTGCCAGACAAGTCAAAGCTGGTAGTTCAAGGGAGAGCGTTTGTCGTGACCTCCTAAAAAGTGAAGAACCCGAACAAAGTTATCACGGGCAAACTAATCATAAACTCTTGCGAAGTTTATACCTTATTTGATACCGGTTCTACCCATTCTTTTATTTCTCCTACTTGCGCTCAACGTTTAAATTTATCTCCGTAGAAATTAAACTTTGACTTATCTGTTGAAACTTTGTTGGGAGAAACCTTTATTACATTCACTATTTATAAGTCTTGTTTGATTCAAATCGGTACCCTCACATTACCTATTGATCTTATCTCTTTAAAAATACTTGCATTTGATGTGTTTTTAGGGATTGATTGGTTAACTACTCATCATGCAAAAATTGATTGTTTTCGTAAGGTTGTTAGCTTTCATATTCCTAACCAACCTATTATGAAAATTCAAGCAACCAAACCACTAAAGTTAATCACTGTCATATCAAGCCATAAAGCTATTTGTTTACTGAAAAATGAATGTCAAGCCTTTTTAGCCCATGTTACAGATTTAAAACAAAATACGTCATATTTGAATAATATTTCTATTGTAAATAAATTTCCTGACATATTCCCTGAAAAACTTCCTGGCCTACTCCCAAAGCGTGAAATTGAGTTTTGTATTGACCATGAACCCGGTACAAAACTCATTTCCAAAGCCCCATATCAAATGGTTCCTATTGAACTTCAAAAGTTAAAGATCCAACTGTAGGAATTGTTAGACATCGGTTTCATTCGTCCTAGTACGTCTCCTTGGGGTGCTCGTTTTCTATTCGTAAAGAAGAAAGATGGAAGAATACGACTTTACATTGACTATCGGGAGTTTAATCATGTCACCATCAAAAATAGGTACCCGTTGCCTCGCATTGATGACCTGTTTGACCAGTTACAAGGTGCCAAATTATTTTCAAAGATCGATCTTTGTTCTGGATATCATCAGTTAAAGATTAAAACTGATGGCATTCCAAAGACTGCTTTCAAAACTTGGTACGGGCATTATGAATTCCTAGTTATGTCTTTTAGATTCACTAATGCTCCAGCTGCCTTCATAGATATGATAAACCGAGTATTCAAGAAATATTTGGATCATTTTGTGGTTGTCTTTGTTGATGACATCCTCATATACTCCAAAAGCTGTGAAGATCATGAGCAACACTTTAGACTGATACTCTAAAAGATTCGTGAAAACAAGCTATACGCCAAGTTAAAGAAATGTGAGTTATGGCTTGAGGAAGTAGCATTCCTTAGGCACGTGATATCAAATCACAGAATATCTGTTAACCCAGCGAAGATTAAAGCAATACAAAGCTGGGAGCAACTTAAGTCAGTGACCGAAGTACGTAGCTTTTTGGGCTTAGCTGATTAATATCGGAGATTCGTGGAAGGATTTTCTCGAATCGCTACTCCATTAACTCAGCTGACTCAAAAAGATATAAAATTCAGTTGGAGCGAGGAATGTGAGAAGAGTTTTCAAGAACTCAAGAAGAGACTCATTTCAGCACATGTTCTGATAATACCATCTGGTTCGGAAGGATTTGTCATCTACAGCGATGCTTCAGGCACAGGGTTAGGATGTTTTCTCATGCAACATGGGAAAGTCATAGCCTATGCCTCATGACAACTCAAAGAATATGAGAGGAATTATCCTACGTATGATCTAGAGTTAGCATCTGTCGTTTTTGCACATAAAATTCAGAGGCATTACTTGTATGGGAGAAAGTGGAGATTTATACGGATCATAAAAGCCTCAAATATTTCTTCACCTAAAAGGAACTCAACATGTGACAATGACGTTGGCTCGAGCTGTTGAAAGATTACGATCATACCATTCAATACCATCCTAAAAAAATGAACGTGGTAGCTGACGCGCTGAGTAAAAGATCATGTGCGGGTACGAGTGCGATATTGTTAACGCAAAGGCTCATTTTGAATGACTTACAAAGGATGGAGATAGAGTTACATACTCCAAGGACCCACGTGATGATGGCAAATATATGAGTAGAACAGACTTTAATCGATAAAGTTAAAGCTACTCAAGCTACGGACCTGTAGCTGATGCGTATGAGGAAGAAAGTACAAGAAGGTGCTATTCCGGAAGCAAGAATCGATGAAGAAGGAATACTTCAAGTCAACTCCAGACTTTGTATTCCTAACGACCCTGATTTAAAGTATAAAATATGATGGAGGCACACAACACATCGTTTAAAATTTATCCCGAGAGTACCAAAATGTATTATGATCTTCGACATACATTTTGGTGGAGCAATATGAAGAAGGAGATAGCGGAGTTTATCTCAAGGTGTTTAACTTGTCAACGTGTCAAGACGGAGCATCAACTGCCAAAAAGTCCATTACAACCACTTAAAATTCTAGAATGGAAGTAGGAGAACATTACCATGGATTTCGTTACTGGTCTTCCCAAGGTTTCTCAAGGCATAGATGCAATTTGGGTCATTGTTAATAGATTAACCAAGTCTGCTCATTTCTTACCTATACGAGAGACTTATTCACTTGAACGTCTTGCTCGTATATATATAAACGAGATTATAAGACTGCATGGTATGCCAGTATCTATAGTTTTTGATCAAGACCCAAGATTCACTTCACAATTTTGGGTCAGTCTGCAGAAAGCTATGGGCACACACTTACAATTCAGTTCAGTATATCATCCTCAGACGGATGGGTAGTCGGAGAGGACTATTCAAACTCTTGAGGATCTATTAAGACTTTGTGTCTTTGACTTCAAAGGAAGTTGGGACAAGTTATTGCAATTGGTGGAATTCTCCTACAACAACAGTTATCAAGCAAGCATAGACTTGGCTCCATTCGAGACGTTGTATGAACACAAGTGTCGTTCTCCAGTATGCTGGGATGAGGTGGGTGAAGCAATGTTGTTGGGACCAGAATTGGTACGCATGACTACGGAAAAGATTCAAATGATCCGGCAACGTATACAAACATCACAAGATCGACAAATGATTTTTGCTGATCTTCATCGAAGAGACGTGGAATTCAATGTTGGAGATCATGCGCTGTTACGTGTTGCTCCATGGAAAGGAGTTACAAGATTTGGAAAGAGAGAAAAGCTCAATCCTCGATTCATTGGCCCATTTGAAATCCTTGATCGAGTAGGAACAATGGCCTATAGACTCACCTTACCGCCAAGTATGTCTCGTGTTCATAATATTTTTCACATATCTATGTAACGTAAATATGTGAAAGACCCAAATCACATTATTGAATTAGAACCAGATGAGATAGCGGAAGATTTAACATATGAAGAGGTACCTATTAAAATCTTGGATAAGAAGGAACATATTCTATGCTCCAAGGTTATACCTCAAGTCAAAGTTTTGTGGAGAAACCACGATGTTGAGAAAATAACCTGGGAGTTAGAATCTGAAATGAAATCAAGGTATCCTCACCTCTTCGTCATACCAAGTACGTACACCAATTTTGAGGATAAAATTTCGTAAAAAGGGGAGGTTATATGACCCCAACTTTTATGAATAAAAATAAATTTTTTTCTCTAAATATCATTTTTAAATATTAAGGTGTGAATTTATTATAATGTTATAGTTGTGGGTAATATTTATAAATTTTACAAAGTAAGCAAATTGTCATAAAATATTCGATTGGTCGGGGAATATTCGTTTTATCAAAAAATATTCGTACGACGACACAATCATTGGTGGATCCCACAACGGAATTACTGTCAGAGTTAGAAAACGACAGAAATATCTTTTTATAAAAATAACGGCGAAAGTTTTACCGTTAACTGTTGAAATACCCGGTGATAAAAGTATAGTAATACGCGTGATTGCATAGTAGCATACATTATTGATTATTGATACTTACGTGAGAAGTCACTCATTTATACTCAATTATTGCCATCGTAATTGCTATATAGTATCTCACGTTATTAATTCAATTATTGTCACAATATTTTATATTATTAAATTAATAATTGAGATGAGGAGTTATTCATATTATTATTTGTATTATTGACAATATCTAGAAAGTTCTGTTAAGGAAATGGTTTGGTCACCTAATTGCACGTCAATAGGGAGAAAACCTTATCGAAAATCCCCCTCTTTCCTGAGAATGATCTGGTTGTTAATATTGCAAGTTATATTATTGATGAATAAATGTTGTTAAAAATATTGAGTGAATTTTTATGAAGTATTTGTTATAAATTTGACTTATTATGTGGACCCCCACTTATCCATTTTTCAAAACTGTCGGTAGAAGTTATCTTAGTTTTGTTATATATATATATGTATATTACCCGCATTTCACGTAACAAACCCATCCCCCTTTTTTCTCACCAATTATATATATATATATATATATATATATATATATATATATATATATATATAATTTTATTTTTTTATAAATAATAGAATATATATTATATTTTATTATGCATAGTGCTTGTATAGTGTTGGCATAGTAAAATAATAAAAAAAATTATTCGACGGTGTGCGCCTGTGAAACTTCTACTGTGCATTCCGTGATTTTTTTTAAATAGTATCCAGTCATTCTTCTATAAATAGGATGTTTAGTTTAGAATTGAAAATCACACCAGAATTAGAAAATTTTTCTTCTATAACATTGAGCGTATTTCTTTAGAGTTTAAGGAAGCTTTGAGTGTAAAAAACAGTGCAAGTTTTATTCAAGAATATCTCCGCCCTACCAGACAGAAGTACTCTCCTTTTAAGGTAAAGGATATTATTTTTGTTTAATATTCGTATGAAATAATATTTTCTTCCATATTATGTAGTATGTAAGTAATATTATTTCGTTTCGTTTTCATAATTCTACACTCATGTTGATAAGTTTTGCTTCTATACTCCGTGAAATTAGTAGAATATCCTTAAAATTTGTGCTTCCTCTAGTATCTTTTCATGAAAATATTATTCATAGCATTCTTGATTATTTTTAATCTTTTCATGTCGGGGTACTATTCACGGGGTACTATTCTCGGGGTACTATTCTTGAGGTACTATTCACTCGTGTACTATTCATCCGGAGTACTATTCATAAAAAAAGTTGATTTCTTTTCTGCCCAAATCATTTTTTGGTACAATATTATTCTTTAATTTTACTCTACAAAGCAGTATCATGTTGATAATTTGGACATTATTGAATTCTGGATAAATTGAATTATAAATCTTTAAAATTTATTCTTTGCTTTCATTTAATTGAATTCTTATATCATTGTCATCATCCTCATGCTTATATTGTTATGAAAGTCATCTTTGGATCGTATTGCATAAATGGACTGTTGATTGGTATGATTATGACCAGGGATTATTCGGTATAATCATGACCCGTAATGTTACAAATGATGTGATAAAAGTCCTCATTAGCCTGTAGTGCATTGATGGACAGTTGTTGGCATGATCTTGACCATTAGTGTTAACACGAATATCCTTGACCCGTAGTGCATGGATAATTCGTGGATGTGATACTAATTAATATCCTTGGCCGTAGTGCATGGATAATTCAGTGATATAGATTATTTATTGAGCCGAGTCTCAGCGATAAAATTGATGATAAACTTTTTAAATCATTGAAGATAGTAGATATTATGCTTTACTTGACTCTTCTAATGGATTACTTGTTCTGCTGTAGTTAAACTTGTTTATTGTATTCTATCAGTTTGACACTGTTGAAGGCTAACGATAATTTATTCTGTATTATCTTTGTCGTAATATTTCTTATTAGGCTAGTTGAGCTCACCCTTTTGTTTTCATTGTTCTCTTCAAGAAATGAGAACGTAGCCAAGACGAGTCGGGAAATGAAGTGATGGTCCAGGATAGGTGGCTATATTAGTCCTCACTATTCTATGATATAGTGTGATAATAAATGTAATGAGGACTCTATTTGTGTTTGGATATTATCTATAAGACAATATTCATGTAAAAACTCTCAGCTACACTTTTGTCGTATTGTATAAATGAATTTTGTATTTAAATTCTGTACCATGTATTTGGCGACTCGGAATGGGTGATGTATACCTATTTTGGGGGCGTCACAATATGAGTTTGGATATTATCTACGAAACAATATTCGTGTTAAAATTCTCAGCTTACGGTTGTCATATTGTATTTGTTATAAAACTTTAGCAAAGTGTAGAAATATACTCTTATAATTGTTGCATATATTTAGAGAGAATAAGTAAGAGATAAAGAGAGAGAAATCATTCAGAGAAGTTCCTTTATATTTTCCTTCAGTATCATTGCCTTATATATGCAATGAAGAGGAGTCACGGGGGAGGAATTAAAACATCACGGGAGAAGAGAAGAAGAGGAAAAGCAGCAAGCATCAGTTCCCTCCTCAGGAGGGAATCACATGTTTATAACACTTCCCTTGATTCCCTACGATAAAAGATTATGTCTCATTAAAAACCTTGTTAAGAAAATCCAGTGGGAAAAACTTAACGAAGGGAAAAAGAGTACATATCTTTTACATAAATATCTTAAATGACTGCCTCATTAAAACCTTGTCAGGAAAAACCCATTGGGATAAAAACCGTGACTAAGGAAAAAGAGTACAGTCTTCCCCTCAAAAGAAATTCATTGCTCCTTGATGAAATGTTGTCATATGTATTTCAGTCGACACATTCCGATCCTTTTCCAAAGTTTTGCAAACGTTGCATTTGGTAGCGACTTTGTGAATAAGTCGGCTAGATTATCACATGATAGAATTTGATACACTTCTATATCACCCTTCTTTTGTAGCTCATGTGTGAAGAAGAATTTAGGTGAAATATGCTTTGTTCTATCTTCCTTGATGTACCCTCCTCTAAGTTGAGCAATGCATGCAACGTTATCCTCATACAGAATTGTAGGAATGTCTTTGATTGCTGGTAATCCACATGACTTTTGAATATGCTGAATAATTGATCTCAACCAAACACACTCTCTGCTTGCTTCATGTATAGCGAGAATCTCTGAGTGATTTAAAGATGTAGCTGTCATGGTTTACTTTATGGATTTCCAGGATATTGCCGTGTCACAATATGTAAATACATAACCTGTTTATGATCTTCCATTGTGTGGATCTGATAAATATCCTGCATCGGCATATCGAACCAATCGCGACGTTGAATCTCTTGAATAAAATAACCCAAGATCTATACTTCCACGGAGAAGAACTGTATCTTGCTATCAAGTTGACAGCAAAAGTAATATTAGGTCGTGTACAGTTTACAAGATACATAAGAGCACCTATTGCACTTAGGTATGGAACTTCAGGTCCAAGAACTTCTTCCTCACTTTCTAGAGGCCGAAATGGATCTTTATCAACTTCTAAAGATCGAACAACCATCGGGGTAGTCAAATGATGAGCTTTATCCATATGAAAATGACTGAGAATCTTTTCAGCATATGTGGATTGATGAACAAAAATTCCAGATGCTAAATGCTCCACTTGTATTCCCAAATATAATTTTGTCTTTACAAGATCTTTCATTTCAAATTCATCTTTTAAATAAGTAGCAGTTCTTGTGAGCTCTTCAGGAGTGCCTACAAGATTCAAATCATCCACATATACAGCAATGATGGAAAATCCACTTTGTGATTTCTTAATAAAAACACATAGACATACTTGATCATTTATATATCCATCTTTTATTAAATAATCACTAAGTCGATTATTCCACATACGACCACACTGTTTCAACCCATACAATGAGCGTTATAACTTGATTGAATATATGTGACGGGGCCTTTGTGATTTAGCCATTTTCAATCCTTCAGGGATTCTCATATAAATCTCACTGTCAAATGAGCCATATAGGTATGCTATTACAAAATCCATCAGACGTGTTTCCAAACCTTTTATGGTTACCATACCTATCAGAAAGTGAAAAGTGACTCCATCCATTATTGGAGAGTACGTATCTTGATAATCAATGCCAGGTTTTTGTGAAAACCCTTGAGCTACAAGTCGGGCTTTGTATCTCACAATTTCATTTTTCTCATTTCGCTTTCGTACAAATACCCATTTGTTTCCAACCGAGATTACACCTAGCGGTGTTTGGACTACTGGTCCAAATACTTCTCTTTTCATTAGAGATTGTAGCTCAGTTTGAATAACATCTTTCTATTTTGGCCAATCTTTTCTTTTCCGACATTCTTCCACATTTCGTGGTTCAGGATTCATGTCAGGAATCAAAGTAATATCTGATGCTATAGAGAAAGCAAGTATATCATCAATCATGACTTTGCTTCGATCCCATATTTTCTTATCATGTACATAATTTATTGAAATCTCTTGGTGTTCATCTCTTATCCCTTTACTGAGATTTTGAACCTCTTCTGGGGCTATTCCCACTCTTGGAATAAGTGCTACTTCTGGAGCGGGTATTCCTTCTGGGATTCCCTTAGTTGCTTTTGATTTTCGTGGTACAGTTTCTTTTGCACCAACTGGTCTTCCTTCTTGCGTAGTTTGGATTCTTCTATTACCTTATTTGTCAATTCTCTAGGAATTGATTTTTCAATAGGTATTTCTGTCCTTGCTGGAGTATTCACTGCAGGTGTATGTGACTTTATCATTTTTCTAGCATCATTAAATGCATCTGGCATTTGATTTGCAATATTTTGTAAATAAATAATTCTTTGAACTTCAATTTCACATTGTCCTGTACGAGGATTAAGTGAATTTAATTCTGATGCAATCCATGATATTTCAGAGGGTTTTTTATTTAAAACTTTCTCTCCTCCTAATGGAAGAAATACAGATTCATCAAAATGACAATCTACATAACTTGCAGTAAAAACATCTCCAGTTAAAGGCTCAAGATATCTGATAATAGAAGGAGAATCAAAACCAACATAAATACCTATTCTTCGTTGGGCTCCCATCTTAGTTCTTTGTGGAGGTGCAATTGGAACATATACTGCAATTCCAAAAACTCAAAAGTGTGATATGTTGGGTATTTGTCTAAGAACTAACTGTAGAGGAAAAAATTTATGAAGAGCCATTGGTCTTACTCGAATGATGGCTGCAGCATGAAGAATTACATGACCCCAAACTGAGGTAGGTAAGTTAGCCCTTTACATTAATGGTCGTGCAATTAGTTGAAGTCTTTTTATTAAAGATTCAGCTAAATCATTTTGTGTATGAATATGAGGAACAGAATGCTCAATGGAGATTCCAATAGTCATACAAAAATCATTAAAAGTCATTGATGAAAATTTGGCTGTGTTATCAAGTCGAATTGACTTGATTGGATGATCTGAGAACTGAGCACGTAACTTGATTATTTGAGTAAGAAGTTTTGAGAAGGCAAAATTTCGAGAAGAGAGAAGACAAACATGAGACCATCTAGTTGAAGTATCTATTAAAACCATGAAATATCGAAATGGGCCAGACAATGGGTGAATAGGTTCATAAATGTCTCCTTGAATTCTCTCTAAGAATTTTGGGGCTTCTTTATAAACTTTTACTGGTGATGGTCGAACATTTAATTTTCCTTGAGAACACGCAGCACAAGAAAATTCACTAATAGGAAAAACCTTTTTATTTTTGAGAGGATGACCAGTAGAATTTTCAATAATACGACACATCATAGAAGTACCTGGATGACCGAGTCTTTTATGCCAAAGCATAAAGGATTTAGGATCTATGATTTTTGAAATTATAACATTATGAGACTCAATTGCTCTAATTTTCATAGTATATAATCTAGAAGAATTTGAATGAAGTTTTTCTAGGATATTCTTTTTTCCAAAAAAAGTAGAAGTGATGAGAAGATATTCATTATCATTTTCATTAGTTGTTTCAATATGAAAATCATTCAGTCGAATTTCTTTAAAACTAAGCAAATTTCTTCTTGATTTACTAGAATATAGAGCATCTTTGATAAAAACTTGTGTCTCATTTGGTAGCATGAAACTAGCTTTTTCAAATCCCTCGATTAAATTTGATGTGCCAGAGATAGTTCCTACATTTCCCTTAGCTTTGATCAGTTGTGAAAAATATTTCTCACTTTGAAGGATTGTATGAGTGTTGCTCTGTCTGCTAAACATATATCCTCCATATCCATTAAAAATTGTCTAACACATATAAAAATAAGAAAAGTTACATTTCATTTATAATTTTATTCATGAGAAACACATACCACATATAGAATGAAAACTAATAATATTATACATGCAGGGTGTTTAATTAAAACAAGAAATTAAACGATATCCCAAAAGATACTTTCAGAAGGTTCAGTAATATCAACAACCTTTTCCTCAATGTTGGTCATTGGTGGAACATCAACAATATTCAATTTATGATTAACAAAGTGTGTTTCTGCCTCCATTACTTTGTTCTTTTGAGACTCATGGAATAAATTAACCAGATGCCTCGGCGTACGACAGGTACGCGACCAATGCCCTTTCAACCCACACCTAAAACAAACATCTGGTTTGTTCTTTATCGGTGCTACATTTTCTTTATTTTTACCCAACCCAGACACTTGCCACTTCTGGTGGCTGGAATTGTCGCGGTTCTGGAATTTGTTGTTATGATGGCCTCGTTTATTCTTTCGTCCCTAAGGCTTCTTATTATATGACCATCTATTGTCACGTTTATTCTATTAGAATGACGTGCTGTTAATATTTGGCAATGGGGTAGCACCCGTTGGCCGTACTTGATGGTTTTTCAACAACAATTCATTATTCTTTTCTGTAATAAGGAGGATAAACAATAAGTCACTGAATTTTGTGAACTTACTTTATCTATATTGTTGTGACAGAATCATGTTGGTGGGATGAAAAGTTGAGAGCATTTTCTCTAACATTTGGGTTTCAGAAACTGGATCTCTGCACAAAGCCAAAGTAGAGGTTATTCTATAAACATTGGAACTATACTCCGTAATTGATTTGTAATCTTGTAGCCTTAAATTAAGCCACTCAAATTTGGCATTAGGGAGAACAACCAATTTTTGGTTGTCAAATCTTTCTTTCAGTTGTGTCCATAAAGACAAAGGATCTTTGGTTGTTAAATACTCAGTCTTTGATCCTTCATCAATATGGTGACGAAGAAAAATTATGGCTTTTGTATTTTTGTGCTGAAGTAGCTGTATTTCCTGATTCAATGGCCTTTTCTAACTCATTTGCACTAAGGTGCAATTCTGCATCAAGTGCCCAAGCCAAATAGTTGTCCCCAAAGATTTTCAAAATAGAAAAATCTATTTTTGCCAAGTTTGCCATCTATTCTGGGTTAAAACACAATTTTATTATTTATTAAAACAATAAATAATTGCATGTATGATATAGAGAAAATAAACTAAGTTACGACCTCAAGTGGTGATAAAATGCAAATGGATCTTCACCCAGCATGCAGTAATTCGCATAGACATGTTATTCCAACAGAATATTAAAGAATGGAATAACAGAAGAATTTCACTATGCATGCAGCAGTCCGCATAGACAGGTTATTCCAATAGAATAATAAAGAATGGAATAACAGAAGAATTTCATCATGCATGCGGTATTCCGCATATACAGGTTATTCCCACAATTTAATAAGTGATAAAAAGGTTCCCACCAAGTCTTGTAAGATTAACAAGGATAGATGATACCATAACAAGATTTAAAAATGGACAATAAAGCATAAATATAACTTGACAGTTAAAGAATATAATAGGCGGCAAAGCCAAGCCAATTGTAAGAATAACATTATACTATTGGTGGCATAACCAAACCGGTAGTATAATAATAAATTGCAAGAATTTAAAGCCAATTATAAGAATAAAATTATATTATTGGTGGCATAGCCAAACCGATAATATAATAATAAATTGCAAGAATTTAATTTTACCGTCTCAGTTGGTTAGAGCCTCGTGCTTATAACGTGTTATAAAACTTTAGCAAAGTGTAGAAAGATACTCTTATAATTGTTGCATATATTTAGAGAGAATAAGTAAGAGATAAAGAGAGAGAAATCATTTAGAGAAGTTCCTTCATATTTTCCTTCAGTATCATTTCCTTATATAGGCAATGAAGAAGAGTCACGGGGGAGGAATTAAAACATCACGGGAGAAGAGAAGAAGAGGAAAAGCAACAAGCATCAGTTCCCTCCTCAGGAGGGAATCACATGTTTATAACAGTATTAATGAAGTTTGTATTTGAATTTTGTACCACGTATTTGGCAACTCAGAATGGGTTGTGTATACCTATTTTGAGGGTGTCACATCAGAGGTCAGCTACTGGTGACAAGCGAACAAGGTTAGAAGAGAATAAGGTGTGATCACATGTGATATGTTCAAGGAGATGTTCTTTGAGATGTACTTCCCAACGAGTTCTCAGAACCTGATGGAGGTTCAATTTCTGGAGTTGAAGCAGGGTAACATGTCGGTGCCAGAATATGCCACGAAATTCAACGAGTTGGCTAAGTTCGCAATATATCAGGTGAATAAAGATGAGAGGAAAGGTAGGATGTTTGAATAGGGGTTAAAGCCATGGTTGTATAACAAGGTGTCAATGTTCTAATTGAACACTTATGCGGGAGTTTTGGAGAAGGCAATCATTGCAGAAGGTGGAAGCGATGCTCTCACTAGGTATAATAAGGAAAAGAAGAAGAAGAAGAATGAAGGTGAGAACAACAAAGCTAGTGGCAGTAATAGTGGTGGTGGTGGTCATAGTCGGAAGAGGAAGTGGAATGATAATATGTCTACTAGGAATTAGCAAGGAAGTCAAAAGAAGAAGGTGGAGGTTTGTCCTACCTGCGAGAAGAATCACCTGGGGGTATGCATGAATGGGAAGAGGGTTTGTTATAATTATGGCCAAAAAGGCCACATAGCACCAAATTATCCTAACCCTAAGAAGGGCGCTTGCTTCACTTGAGGGTCGAGGGATCATCTGGCTAGGGATTATCCCAAGAAGGCAGTAGGAGGAGCAGGAGCAAGTGGAAGTAAGGGAAGCAACGATGGTAACACTCTAACTATCACTGGATTAACACCGTCGAACTGACCTACCGCCAGAACTTTTAACATGACCGTGCAAGATGATGTGCAGTCACGAGATATGGTGCTAGGTATTATTCTGATCAATAATATTAATGCTTACATATTATTTGATTCGTGTGCTACTTGTTCATTTATATCCGATGATTTTTCTAAGAATTTTAATTTGCCTAAGGAGGAATTAGATTACCCTTTGAACATAGAGATTGCGAATAGGGAAGTAATTCATGTTAGGTTTGTATATAAGAACTATAGGGTGGATATTAAGGTCCATGTGATGATCCATAATCTAATCCTGATAAAACTTGCGGAATTTGACATCATTTTGGGAATGGATTGGCTATTAAATTATGGGGCAATAATTGATTGTCAAAAGAAGTGTATTAACCTTATGACCCCATCAAAGGTTATATTTTATAGCAGTAAGTCGCCTAGATAAGCGAGTTATCTGACGATGATGCAGGCAAGGAAGTTGTTGAGACAAGGTCATGTAGGGTATTTAGCCTATATAGTTGATAGTCGGAAGGAGAGTTCAAAACTAGAGGAGATACCTGTCATTAGAGACTTTGTAGACGTATTTCTAGATGATTTGCCAAAATTGTCGCCTGACAGAGAGATTGAATTTGTGATTGATTTAGCACCAGGAACTGCCCCGATATCGAAGGTCCCATACCGTATGGCTCCGATGGAGATTAAGGAGATGATGGTGCAACTGCAAGAACTGTTAGATAAGAAATATATTTAGTCGAGCGTATCACCGTGGGGAGCACCAGTGTTGTTTGTCAAGAAGAAGGATGGGTAGATGCGGCTTTACATTGATTACAGAGAGTTAAGCAAGGTCATAATTAAGAATAAGTATCCATTGCCAAGGATTGACGACTTATTTGACTAGTTAAAAGGAGCTAGGTATTTCTCGAAGATAGACTTGAGAAGTGGGTATCATCAGTTAAAGGTGATGAAGGAAGATATACCGAAGATAACATTCAAGACTCATTATGGACATTACGAGTTTCTGGTGATGTCATTTGGTCTAACAAATGCTCTTGCAGCATTTATGGACCCAATGAATAGGGTATTTAAGCCATTCTTAGATAAATTCGTGGTGGTGTTCATTGACGATATTCTGGTATATCCTAAGACCAAGGAGGAGCACGTGAAACATTTGAAGGTGACATTGGAAGCATTAAGAAGAGAGAAGTTGTACGCCATGTTTTTAAAATGTGAATTCTGGATAGAGTGGGTGCAATTTCTTGGGCTTGTGATTGACAAGGAAGGGATTTCAGTAGATCCCTCGAAGGTTGAAGCTGTGATGAACTGGGATCAATCGAAGACACCGTCATAAGTAAGGAGTTTTCTTGGATTGGCAGGTTATTACAAAAGATTTATTCAAGATTTTTCCAAAATCGCGACTCCGCTGATGAATTTGACTAGGAAATCAGTGAAGTTCGTCTGGACGGAGAAGTGTGAGGAAAGTTTCCAAGAGCTGAAGAAGAGGTTGAGTACGACACCTGTGTTATCTCTTCCGAACAACACATAAAATTTTGTAGTGTATAGTGATGCATCGCATAAAGGACTAGGCTGTGTTCTTATGCAGAACGACAAGGTCATTGCGTATGCATCACAACAACTAAAGGATTATGAGAAAGGGTATGCATCAAAGCGTATGCATCACAACTAGGTAGTGTTTGCTATAAAGATCTGGAGACATTATATCTACGGGGAGAAGTGTGAAATATATACAGACCATAAGAGTCTGAAATATATTTTCACACAGAAGGATTTGAATATGCGTCAGAGGAGAAGGTTGGAGTTAATAAAGTATTATGACTGTGAGATTTTATACCATCTGGGTAAAGCGAATGTTATTGCCAACGCCTTAAGCTGAAAGGTTCGGGAGAAACTATTTACGTTAACTGATCAAGAGGAACTAATTTCAACGATGGCGAAGCTGGAATTGGAAGAGAAATATCCGAAGGAATCAAATAAAAAACTATTCCAAATAGAAACTGGTCCAACTTTGGTGGATAGGGTTAAGGAAGCACAACTCAAAGATGATGTATGTGAGAAAATCAGGAAAATAATATCTGAAGGAGATGAAGGAAAATTCAAGATTGATAATGAAGGGATGTTGAGATTTAAGGGAAGAATTTGGATTCTGCCAGTACAAAAGGTTAAAGAGGACATTTTCAGTGAGGCTCATAGTTCAAGGTATTCGATTTACCCAGGGAGTACGAAGATGATCTCCGACAGTATTTTTGGTGGCCGAATATGATGAGGGACGTAGCCGATTGTGTGGCCAAGTGTTTGATATGTCAGAAAGTTAAAGTAGAACATCAGAGGCCGAGTGGGTTATTACCATTAGAAATACTAGAATGGAAATGTGAGCATATCACAATGGATTTTGTGGTAGGTCTTCCAACGATTCAGAAAGGTTTTAACGCAGTTTGGGTTATTGTGGATTGATTGACGAAACTAGCGCATTTCTTATCGATCAAAATCAAATTAACTTAGATTAGTTAGCGAAGCTTTATGTGAAGGAGATTGTTTCAAGGCACGGTATTCTAGTGTCTATTGTATCAGATAGAGATCCGCATTTCACATCAAACTTTTGGAAGAGACTACAAAAATGCATGGGAACGCAATTAAGAATAAGTACAACATATCATCCTCAGACAAACGTGCAGAATGAAAGAACAATCCAGACATTGGAGGATATGCTAAGAGCTTGTATAATAGATTTCAAAGGAAATTGGGATGGTCATCTTCCATTAGTTGAATTCCCTTATAATAATAGTTACCACGCAAGTATTGGTATGCCACCTTATGAAGTGTTGTATGGTAGAAAGTGCAGAACTCCATTATACTGGGATGAACTTAGCGAACGTTAATTGCTAGGACCAAAATTGGTACAACAGATCGTCGAGATTGTCAAGGTGATCAGGACGAGATTGATAGCTGCTCAGGACAGGTAGAAGAAGTACGCCGATCAACATCGACAGAATCGAGAATTTCAATCTGATAGCTTCGTTTTCTTGAAAGTGTCTCCTTAGAAGGGAAAAATCAGATTTAGCAAGAAGGGGAAATTGAGCCCGAGGTTCATTGGACCCTTTGAAGTATTTAGGAGAATTGGTGAAGTCGCATATGAGGTAGCCTTACCTCCGGCATTAGAACATATCCATAATATTTTCCATGTTTCTGTGCTACGACTGTATAAGCCCGATTACAAACATGTTATAGAATATGAATCCCTACAATTTGAGAAAGATATATCTTATGAAGAAGTTCATGTTCAGATAGTCGACATGAAAGAACAGGTGCTCGAAAATACAGTAATACCTTCTGTTAAGGTAATCTGGAGGAATCACAATGCTAAAGAAGCTACGTAGGAACTCAAATAACAAATGATGAAAAATTATCCTCAATTATTTGCTTAATCTGTGTGTAGCAATTATGGGGACAAAATCTTTGTAAGGGAGGGAGAATGTAATGGGACAAATTAATTGAATTATGATGCTGGGGACACAATCATTTTAAGGAGGGAAAGATGTGGCAAACGAAACTTTTGTAATTAATTTTAAATATTTATTGAATTAAATAAATATTTTGTTGATTTATTTATTGAGTTAAATAAATAGTTGACAAAATTGTTGTAGATTAATTTAATTAAGTGTGTCACATTAATTCAATTAATGAGAAATAGTTTTATAGTTTGAAGTTATAATTTATTTGGGATTACTAAATTAATTGAGTTGTTAATAATTATAATGTTGTTCTAAATATTTTAATAATTAATTAGAGGTTTAATGATTCGTCATAATTAATAAATGAGAATTTTAATTATGTGATAATTTTATTTAATGAGTAATGTTGCCTTTAATTTAATTAAATTTAAATAATATTATTTGATTAATTAAAGTGTGATAAATAAACTATATGATAAACAAGTTAATTAAAATAAACTAAAAAGGAATATTTTATACCCAAACCAAACATGACCTTAAGAACATGGGATCAGTCAAGGCAATGATGCGCTTAACTGATACCCATGGTGTGCCAGTTATCAAGTATACGCATTATAATCAGTCTTATATTTTCACTTATTTTATTTCCTAAGACTTAAGCCTGAGAAAACAGAGAGAAAAAGAGAGAGTTTTGAGAGAATTGAGATCGGGGAAGAAGATTTGGAGAATCAAAGGAAGGGTTTTCTATCATCTAAACAAGAAACAAAGGGTGAGAATTCAAGTTACAATCTTTGTTTATTATATTCTTGAGTTTTCCTATGACAATATATTTTAGTTCTCTATAATTGAGTTTTCATGAGTAAATTGTTGAAAAGTTGTTTATATTTGTTAATATGCATTTCTAATCTACTATATGATGTTTACAAATGATTTTAGAGTAATTTAATCCACGAAATCTGTTAAAGCATGAAGGACTTGAGTTTTGATGATATATATACAATATGTATGATTTTGTTGTTAAAATTGGGAGCTGTTATATATGTAAACATGTATATATAATCTGTTATATGTGATTTAGAAACGATTTTCAGAAATCAAATTTGTGTGAAATAGGTTTTAACGTAAATATTTGAGTTTTGTGAAAATATATATAAAAAGGCTAATTTTAAAGTCAAAATTAGTGTTCAATTCATATTGTAATCTGTTAATTGATAGTTGTTATTGGTAATACTTTCAAATACGAAAAAATGCATGTTATATGAACTAATTTAATCAAGAAACGAATCTTTGGTGAGATGATTCGCTAAGGATGTCTAAAAATGGAGTTTTTAGCAAGAACATGAATTTAAAGGGTTAAATCTGATGAATATTGTTGTTTTGTTATTTAAAATCAATGTATGTATGCTTGTTGACGATTATGTGAAGCCTATGTCTTTTGGGTTTGTTAAAGTTACTGGCTATATGTGAAATTCGTGAGTTTTTAGCTGATGAACAGTACAGTCGCGAATTGCAGAATCTGATTTTGGGTAAGCCCACCCCGGCAGGTGTTACCAGTTCAAATTGTGCCGCCACAGTGGACACGTTGCCCCGGTGGGCCTTTACTTAGTACAAAACCCCGCCCCGGTGGAGGTATCCAAAGTTGAGCTATTTTGGTTTTCTTTCTGTATAGTCCATTGTATGTTAGTCCAACCTTGTCTAATAAACATGATAATGTGTTGGACAATATAATAAGATGTTATATCATATTGTTAACATACATGTGGTGGAATTTCATGATGATTTGATAAGTTGTATAAGGGCTAAAACGTTTTTCATGAGAGGATGTAATGTTATTTAAACTTAAGATTTGAGACTTCAGTTTTGTAATATGTGATTGATGGTAATGATCAGAACTTAAACTAAGTTAACAAGTTGTACTAAAAGTGAGAACTAAACCTATATAGTTAATTTTAGTGTAACTAATGAATGTTGTGAATATATATGGTATGTGTGTAGGACTTATGGTGAACATGAGTAGTAATCATTTAGCCTACACACGAGGTAAGTTTCCTTACCCTATCTCGATTACAATTACGGAAGTTCTATAACTATAAACTTTTATTGAGCAAGTTCTCAAGCCTTATTATTGTTGAGCAAGTTTCATTTCAAACTGTTCAAAGCTTAATTATTCAAGTTCATGATTCCAAATGAAATTTTCTAACTCTTTTAAAGTATTACTTATGTTATACAATTTTCATTCAATTGTATAGAGTTGAGATTCAATCTTTGATTTAATTATCGATTACATTATTGAACCTTTAATGGCTAGTGATTCCTTATTGATTCCACAAATTCTTAGTTACTGATTATTGAACTCTAAATTTCCTTAAAGTTAATCCAAACCAAACTTCCTTTGATGTAGACTCTAATGTCAAAGCTAAGATGAACAACCCTGCTACGGGGATTATATTATGCGATAGCGTTAAAATGTTGTGCACATACATGGTACAAAGGGATGATCCCCTTAGTACGAGAAGTAAGGTCCATATAGTCTTATAACTGTTAAAGGTTTAAAGTAGAATTACTTAATAATCTGGGATATAGTTCTTGGTCTTGTAATCCTCAGATGTACTTTTGATTCCTGTTATAATCTTGATTCAAAAGCCGAGCCTTCTTTTGTTCAGTATCCATTGTTTACTCGCATGTTATTATTATTACTATTGTTAAACTTTTGGGCAATTATTGCTCACTCTTGCATAATAACATTACAACTAAGGTTGAAAGAGTTGACGAGCCATCTACTAGTAAGGGCAAAGGCAAAGTAAACAAGTGATGAAGACTTGTTTATTATTTGAGAATGTTGAAGTTAAGACTTATTATATTATGTTCAAGACTTATTTAAATTATGTTATGTTTCCGCATTGATGTATTAAGGTTAGATAACTTGGGATTTATTTGTTTAAGTTGTTGTAACCCTTTATTGGGAGGATATCTATTTCAACTTTATTGTTATCTTTATTATGGGTAGTCAGATTTATTTATTTTGGTGAGCGAACACCAAATTTGTTGGAAATTTGAGTACCTAGATTTGGGGGTGTCACAGTGTCGAAAACACAAATCTTAGTTGAGGAGTGTTAAGGATTAAAGAAGAAATTTTCCATATGGAAAAGAATTAAGTTTAGCTTTATAATGCAGTAATGTTAACATGTAAGCGTTGAAATAGGGTACCAGTAGTACCTAAATCAAAAGGAGAAACTAAATAATAGTTGTTAGATATAAAGAGAAAAGCATAAAGAAAATCATCATATAAATGATTGTAAAAGAGATCACGATGTGATCTGCTTAAGATATAAAATAATAGATCATTTGTTCAATGATTGAAAGAATATAACTTAACGCTATAAATAAAGTGTAACATGAAATAATATTTGGTAAGATTTCCATTAAGGACTCATTCGATAACTGAGTTATACGGACCTTTGTGTGGGCGCGGTTTTGTGCTTGGTCTAACGACTACTTAGTTTGTGACATTGATAATCGTTGAAATGTTGGTATCGTGTTATCGATATATATATATATATATATATATATATATATATATATATATATGGTGAGAAGGTGACTCTTTTCTCATAAATATTGTTGACGTCGGGAAAAATTTCCTCTTTTATGAAATTCCTCTTTTTACCCTTTGTGTTCTCTATGTGTTGAGTTTTGTTTGAAAAGGCGAGTTTGAAAAGAGTCTGACACAAAATGTCGACGATTTGAAAATTCAGAGTCACCAATTGGTAGATTTGAAATGGTTGTACCAACTCAACCGAATTTGAAAAGGTTTACACAAAGGCCCAATGGTAGGACTCTGTTCAACAAGCCTTAGAAACCGAGATTCATAGAGTTCGGGGGGCTTAACTAAGTGGGGGGAAGGTGTTAGGCATCCCCCGACTTCTGTGAAAATGCGGTTACCATAACTTTTCAATTCCCTAATTTATCTGAAGTGTCTGTGTGTGTGTTTATTGGGCCTAAGTGCATTTATTTGGAAGTAGTGCTATGCCTCGTTTGCACCTATTATAAAGGGTTTGATTTGTATAAAAGTTCCATTATAAGCAAGATATAGAAGTGATATTTTGAAAATAGGTTTTCAAACCCTTATGCTCAATAATAATTGAGGCCTTTGATACTTCCATTTTACTCCGTATTCGGCTTGATTTGATTATTATTTTCAAGATGCAAATCATCTTCGAGAAAATAATATACATAACAATGTCTCCTATGGGCATGAAATCCATCGAAGGATGTCCAAACACCATAAATAATTTACAAGCTGGCTACACAGCTAAAAAGGGTCCATTGTGGGAACTAGATCTAGATTCGTTAGCTGGATCTTAGACCTCATGGATCCTTGGCTCACATGATTGATTAATATTTATAAAAACTAGAAAGAAAACTAGATTTAAATAAATCTTAGTCATTCAAGCTCAACGGTTCCAGTTTTGCAACTTTTGAACCGGTTAAAAGTTAGAGATGGCTAAATTTAGTTAAATCTAGTCCACAAACTGGAATATTAAGGATTTACATTATATAAGCAGTTAAAACAGATATTTAAAAGCAGTAAGCAGTATATATATATATATATATATATATATATATATATATATATATATATATATATATATATATATATAGAGAGAGAGAGAGAGAGAGAGGGGATCAAGTTCGGACGCCCGAATTTTGTTAAAATTCAGACTCTCTTTTTTGTTGATTTTTTTTTAAAACAACTAAAAATAAAAGTTTAATATTTTGTGAAACTGGAATTTTTTCATAATACAATATTTTTGGTGTGATTTGGATACATATAACAAAAGTCACGGATAGTCCGGACTAGATTCAGACTCTATATATATATATATATATATATATATATATATATATATATATATATATAAAGTAATAGAAAGCTTCAAATCTTAAAAAATCTTACAGTAGGCTGCCAAGAAGACTTCACACCACTTTTGGAGCTTTCAAACTCGATTTCCACCAGTTCGATATGTTGTAGAATATGTGTCTACACATGTTTAGAAAGAAAAATATCAAAGTTTGGAACACTCTAGAAGAAGTTAAGGGCTGAAATGGACATAATTTTCTCTTTTTTTCTTTCTTTTTAAGGTTGATAGGTGGTCTATTTATAGGCCAAAATAGCCATGGGTCTACTCGCGGCAACCGCGAATCTACCTACAGCTGCCCGGGTGGGCCTCGGCCTCGTGGGTCCCGTCATCTCGAAGTACATGTCTGGTGGGTCCCGTCGTCTTGAAGTGCTTCAATGACTCTTTGTGACCCTATTTGCAGCTGTATTAAGTTTGTTGAAGTTGACTTGTCAAAATGACCATTTTACCCTACCTGGGGTTGTCTCCAGACTTGATGTGCTGCAGCTGTCTTTCCTCAGGGTTATTTATGGGGTTTGACTGATGTTGACTATGTCTTTTCTCAGGGTTATCTTCGAGGTTGATTTGATGTCGCACGGTGCTATCTCCGTGGTTAGATTTGATGTTGTGGTCCTCCAGGGTTATCTCTGGATTGTAAAAAAGTCGTTTTTGCCCTCCTACATAGTTAGTAACAGGAAAATAAAATTTTGAGTGTCTACAGATGCCCCTCTTTATCATGTTTATGCAATGTAATGGAATGAACATGATAAAGATTACTAGACACTTGAAATATGACAAGGTATATTTAATGATGCAAATTGTAATGCTATGAATGTTAAAATGCTTTCGCAAATCGCAGTTTGCAAATTATACGTCGCATTTCGCACTTCGTACTTTGCACTTCACATTTGGCCACTCGCACATCGCATTTCGCAAATTGAAAATCACACTTCGCACGTCCCAAATCGCTTTTCCATTATTGGTTATTGTTGATGCCTATGCTGGTGTTGACTCCAACGGTTTGGTTTTTTGTTGGTGTTGTCGATGCTTTTTTGATGAAGATAAATTTAGATGTTTTCTACATCTCTACTGGGGGATAACGTTCTCAAATCACCGGACCTTCCCGATGTATACGCTGGTAGTATACAACAGTGCCTACCCTGCTGGCATTTAACAACAATGCCTACCCTGTTGGTAGTTGACAACGGTGTCTACCCCGTTGGTAGTTGATAACGATGCCTACCTTGCTGGTAGTTGACAATGGTCTCTACCTTGTTGGTAGTTAACAACGGTGTCTACCATGTTGGTAGTTGACAACGGTGCCTACCCTGCTGGTAGTTGACCACGGTTGATCAGTAGACTGTCTCGATGCATACTCGAATGGTAGTTTACAAAGGCTTTAATCACCGGACTGTCTCGATGCCTACTCGAACGATAGTTTTCAATAGTGAATTTTTTTTCAAGTCTACGCATTTAATGTGTATGCATATTTGACTCTACTGGGTATGCATGCTTAACTTTTTAATGGAGATGTGCGCTGATATAGCGTGGTTGCACATGTACAGACCATGCATGATTTGTTGATCTTAGTAGTCTATTGTCCTAGGTTGATGCACATGTTTAATTGACTTGACTAGATGTAGAAACATACCTCATCCTTTCTTAGGTGATTTATAATTTCTTTTAACTGTTGGGTGCTTGTGCCCAATTTCCTTGTGCTTTTTATTCGTGACCCGGCTGGACTGATGATCTGAGTGCCACTGACGTCCCTGGAGGGTACGGCTCGTTCTTTCACTACCTAAATTTGAACTTCGGTGTAGAGGCCTCAACTTGTGAGGACTTGGTGCAGGTTGACATGTTTGATGGTGTAGATTTCATTCGCTAGATTTTTTGTCGTTGGGCTTCTGCTCTTGAGTTAAGGACTTTATTGAGAATTTTTCTTTTCTTTTGTAGGGGGAAAGTTTATGTCGCCATGATTTCTTTCAAGAGTTCTCCCCTTTCTTTTGATGAGAGGCTTGATTTTGCCTTAAACTCCTTCCCTTTCCTGGAATCAGAAAGTGCCCCAGTCCTTTCGAATGTTGTTAACGGGGGTTCATATAAGAAACTCTCTTTGTTGACCAAATCGTGAGTGAGCAATATCCTAAATATCAAAAGAACAAAATGCACCAAAAGCTTGACGGCTCAGCCGTCAGGATTAGTACACTCTTGTGAATAAGGCATTTAAAGTAAAAGTTTATGAAATTGAATGAGTTATGAAATCGCAAGGAAAATTTGAAGCATCCATGGTCATTATTCATGGGTAGGATTAGATTCAAAAGACTTATCTCCCTATATCAGAGATAGTTCATCTTTTCTGTAGAGGTTATTCTTTGTAGAATTGACTACATATGACACGCACCATGAGTGACGCAACTCTTAGCAGGGGTTTCATTTTTATGCCTTCTGTCGACATTGGGATTTTTATATGTCCCTTTCTATTCTTGTATTTTGGTGTTCTTATGTTAGGTGAGATTTGTTTGAAAAAATAAGTTTGAAAAGGTATGGCATGTATATGTCGACGATTTGATTGTAAGAGTCGCCAGTTGATATTTTTCAATGGTTGCACCAACTCAACCAAGAAAAGGCTTGCACACAGACCTAGTGATGTGACACTGTTTAACTGGTCTACAAAACTGAAATTCGTTAGGGTCCGGGGGCTTGATTAAGCGGAGGCAAGGTGTTAGGTGTAAGACCCCAACTTTTATGAATACAGATGATTTTTCTATAAATATCATTTTTGAATATTATGGAGTGAATTAGATATAATGTTATAGTTGTGGGTAATATTTATAAATTTTGCAAAGTACGCAAGTTTTTATATAATATTCGATTGGTCGGAGAATATTCGTTTTAATAGGGAATATTCGTAAGATGGTACAATCATTGGTGGACTCCACAACGGAATTATTATCGGATTGAGAAAATAACAAAAATATCTTTTTATAAAATAACGGCGAAAGTTTTACCATTAAGTGTTGGAATACATGGTGGTTAAAATACAGTAATAAGCGTTGTTGCACAGTAGCACACGATATTGCACAATATTTTTGAATTATTGATTCTTACGTAAGAAGGCACTACTCAATAATTGTTACAGTAATTACTGTTCAATATTTTATTTTATTGATTCAATAATTGCTACGTTGATATTTTATATTATTGTTATTCAATAATTGTCACTACACAGTATTTCCCATTATCAAATCAATAATTCATATTATTTGAATAATATTATTAGATAGCATTATTGGCAATGTATAGAAAGTTCTGTCAAGGAGAGGTTTGGTCACCTAATTGCGCGCCAGTAAGAAGAAATCTTTATTGGAAAGCCCCCTCTTTCCTGGGAACGGTCCGGTTGTCATTATTGTGATTCAGTAATATTATTTGTGAATAATTAATGATTGATTTATATGATAAAAAAATATTTATTTTATGTGGACATAAATGATGGATAGAAAAATATTTATTTTACGTGGTTATAAATAAAGGAATTAATATTGAAGTATTTTATCAGTATTTTGTCAGATTGGAGGTATTAAAAAAATCAAATCGGTGTTCTTAAAGCTCTATTGCATGAGTTATAATTTTAATCCGACCGTTGGATCGTTGTGATTTTTGGATATGTTATGCATATATAAGTTGAGTATATGTCCACAAATTTTAAACCGTTAAAAATTAACGCATGATTTGTTATGAATTTTAAAAGGTGTTAAAAATCATCCGTTTGTGGATTTTGGATATTTTCTGTTTGAAATTTGGAAAAACTTAAAGCTACAAAGTTGTAGAGAATTCAATTTCGTGTGGAATAGACACAAAATTCGTATTTTTTTGATAAAAGGGCTATTTATTATGAATTGTTGAAGTTTTAAAAATTCAAATATTTTTATTAAAATTATGGGTGGGACCCACTTTTATTTTTCTCAATAACATGTGCTGAAATTTTTGGTTCAATTGTGGATGTTGGTCATGGAAGGATGAGTAGAAGAAAAATAAAATAAAATATTTTTTTATTATTTAGTCTCCTTTGACGTTTTAACATTTTCCTATAAATAGGCGCTTAAGTTAGAATTGAAACAGTGAAAGTTTTCTTCAAAAATATCCCCGCTATACCAGTTGGAATACTCTTCTTTTCAAGGTAAGGGATGTTATTTTTGTTCAATATTCGCTTGAAATAATATTTTCTTCCATACTCTGGAGTATGTAAGTAATATTATTTCGTTTTAGATTTCGGATTCTATACTCGTTTTGTTAAAATTTTGGCTTCTATACTTCATGAAATTAGTAGAATATCCTTAATATTTACGCTTCATCCAGTATCTTTTCATAGAAATATTATTCTGAGCATTCTTGATAAGTTTTTAACTTTTTCATGCCAGAGTACTATTCACGGGATTACTATTCACTCGAGTACTATTCACCCAGAGTACTATTCATAATAAAAATTGATTCGTTTTTGGTCCAAAATATTTTGGTACAATATTATTCTTGAATTTTACTCAACAAAATAATATCATGTTGGCAATTTGGACGTTATTGATTTCTGGATAAATAAAATTATAAATCTTTAAAAATTTATCTTTGAACTTGTTTTATTGAATTCTTATATCATTGTCATCATCCTCATGTTTATATTATGTTGAAAGTCATCTGTAGCCTGTAGTGCATAGATGGACTTGGTATGATTATGACCAGGGATTATTCAGTATAATTATGACCGTAATGTTACAAATGATGTGGTAAAAGTCCTCATTGGCCCGTAGTGCATTGATGGACAGTTGTTGGCATGAACATGACCATTGATGAATACACGAATATCCTTAGCCCGTAGTGCATGGATAATTTTTGGTCGTGATACTAATGAATATCATTGGCCGTAGTCTAGGGATGATGTGGATTATTTATTAAGCTGATTCTCAGCGATAAAAGTGATGAAAAACCTTTTAAATCATAGAAGATAGTAGACTTTATTATCTACTTGACTCTTCTAATGGATTGCTTGTTCGGCTGCAGTTAAACTCGATGTTTGTTATATTTTATCAGCTTAACACTGTTGAAGGCTAACGATAAATTATTATGCATTATCTTAGTCATAATATTTCTTATTGGGCTAGTTGAGCTCACCATTTTGCTTTCATTGTCCTCTTCAGAAAATGAGAACGTAGCCGGGATTTGTCGAGGAACGGAGTGACGGTCCAGATGATAGCATTAATAGTCCTCACTATTCTATGAAATAATGTGATAATAATTGTATTGAGGACACCATTTGAGTTGAATACTGTCTAGAAGACAATATTCATTTTAAAACTCTCAGTTTATGTTTTGTCGTATTTTACACGACAGTTGTATTATTAAGTTGTATTTAAATTTTGTACCATGTATTTGGCGACTCAAGATGGGTGATGTATACCTATTTTGGGGGTGTCACAGTTGGTATCAAAGCTTAGGGATATGATCCCTGGTTGAGATGTGAGACAAGAATTGGGAGGGGAGAGATGGGGAATTCCTTCGCTAGTATGACCTACCTAAGTTTATTTGGTATTTAATTGGTCGGTCAAAGTACATTGATAATATGTGACATGTTAATTAACCCTTATTTTATGGCAGTATTTGAAAATGACATCCGAGAATGTTGAGAATAGCAATGGAGGACATGAGACCGTTGAGTATCCACAGATCAATAATCAGGATAATATGCATCAGGAAGGCGACAATCCTCATGCAAACAATAACACTGACCAAATAATGAACGACGAAATGTTCAGAGGCTTTCTGCAATTCATGCAACATCAGGCAAGAGAGACTCCTATCCGAAATGCAGGTGGAAACACTGGCAACTCTCGGACGGTCAGTGCTAAACAGTTCAAGGAGCTGGGACCATCAGAGTTTTTTGAGAGCCAAAACCACTTAAGGCGGAGACATAGATAAAGCAGATCAACAAGATATTTGTTGTCCTGGGATCCTCTGAGGAGCAAAAAGTTCCCTTTGCCACCTTCATGCTGTGGGCAGAAGCAGATTACTGGTGGAAATCTGTAAAGCATACTCAACCTGCCCCACTAAAGATGTCTTGGGAGAAGTTCCAAGAACTGTTCAACGACAAGTACTTTCGCGAAAGTATTCGTCACATGAAGGAGGTAGAGTTCATCAAGTTGGAGCAGAACAATATGACCGTATCGCAGTACGAAGCTAAGTTTGCCGAGTTTTCCCCATTTGTGTCCCACTTGATTGATAATGAGGAGAGAATGACGCGGATGTTTCTAAGAGGTTTAAAACTTGAGATACGTCAATATCTAATTTCTCATAAACTGTGTTTGTATTAAGATGTTGTAAATAGGGCTTAGTTATTGTAACGTGATAATGAGTCAACCCAACCAAGAGAGAGCAGTCGGCAAAATGATAATACCCGTGGCAGCAGTCGTCGAAGCGGTGACAACAAACGTGGAGGGAATCAACATACCAGAAATGGTAACCACTTCGGTGGTAATCATGGCCAAGACAATAAGAGTGGACTTTTCAAGAAGAGGAGATTCAACAATGATGGAAAGAGGCCAGCACCAGCACCCGTTGTTAAGGAAGGAGAACGACCACCTATCATATGTTTCAAATGTGGAGGGGAGGGACATATCAATCCAAACTGGGCGATGCAGTCCAAAGCATGTTATAATTGTGAAAGAGAAGGTCACCTAGCCCGATTTTATCGTGCACCGAAGATAAGTCCAGCTGGGATGGAGGCACCAAAGGCCGTCCCAGAAAAGTTAAAACCGGTAGTTCAAGGGAGAGCGTTTACCGTGACCTCCCAGAAAGCAAAGAACATGAACGAGGTCATCACGGGTAAGCTTATCATAAACTCTAGCGAAGTCTATACCTTATTTGATACCGGTTCTACCCATTCTTTTATTTCTCCTACTTGCGCTCAACGTTTAAATTTGACTCCGGAGAAATTAGACTTTGACTTATCTGTTAAAACTCCATTGGGAGGAACTTTCATTACATCCACTGTTTATAAGTCTTGTTTGGTTCAAATCGGTACCCTCACCTTTACCTATCGATCTTATTTCATTGAAAATACTTGCATTTGACGTAATTCTAGGGATTGATTGGTTAACTACTCATCATGCAAAAATTGATTATTTTCGTAAGGTTGTTAGCTTTCATATTCCTAACCAACCTATTATGCGAATTCAAGCAACCAAACCATTAAAATAAATCATTGTCATCTCAAGCCATAAAGCTATTCGTTTATTGAAAAATGGATGTCAAGCTTTCTTAGCTCATGTCACGGATTTAAACAAAAATACATCATATTTGAATGATATTTCTATTGTTAATAAATTTCCTGACGTATTCCCTAAAGAACTTCTTAGCCTACCCCCAGAGCGTGAAATTGAATTTTTTATCGACCTTGAACCCGATACAAAACCTATTCCCAAAGCCCCATATCAAATGGCTCCTATCGAACTTCAGGAGTTAAAGACCCAACTTTAGGAGTTGTTAGACATCGGTTTCATTTTTCCTAGTACATCTCCTTGGGGTGCTCTTATTCCATTCGTGAAAAAGAAAGATGGTAGTATGCGACTTTGTATTGATTATTGGGAGTTAAATTATGTCACCATCAAGAATAGGTACCCATTGTCACGTATTGATGACCTGTTTGACCAGTTATAAGGCGCCAAATTTTTTTTAAAGATCGATCCTCGTTCCGGATATCATCAGTTAAAGGTTAGAACCGATGACGTTCCAAAGACGGCTTTCAGAACTCGGTACGGGCATTATGAATTCCTAGTCATATCTTTTGGATTGACTAATGCTCCTGTTGCCTTCATGGATATGATGAACCGATTATTCAAAAAATATTTGGATCACTTTGTGGTCGTCTTTATTGATGACATCTTCATATATTCCAAAAGCCGTGAAGATCATGAGCAACACTTGAGGCTGATACTCTAAAAGCTTCGTGAAAACAAGTTTTATGCCAAGTTGAAGAAATGCGAGTTCTGGCTTGAGGAAGTAGCATTCCTTGGGCACGTAGTATCAAGTCATGGAATATCTGTTGACCCGACAAAGATTGAAGCTATTCAAAGCTGGGAGCAACCTAAATCAGTGACCAAAGTACGTAGTTTTCTGGGTTTAGCTGGTTATTATCGGAGATTCGTAGAAGGGTTTTCTCGAATCGCTACACCATTAACTCAGCTGACTCGAAAAGATACAAAATTCGGTTGGAGCATGGAATGTGAGAAGAGTTTTCAAGAATTCAAGAGGAAACTCATTTCAGCACCTGTTCTGACAATACCATCTAGTTCGGAGGGATTTGTCATCTATAGTGTTGCTTCGGGTAAAGGGTTAGGATGTGTTCTCATGCATCATGGGAAATTCATAGCCTATGCCTCTCGGCAACTCAAAGAATATGAGAGGAATTATCCTACTCATGATCTATGTAAGACCCCAACTTATTATAAATGAAATTGAATTTTCTCTATTTAATATTTTAAAATAGTAAGGGTTGATTTGATTAATGTGATTAGTTATGGGTACAAATGCGCAAATATTTTTAAATAAGCAAGTGGTTATAAAATATTCATTGTTGTCAGAGAATATTCGTTTGGTCGTGGAATATTCTTACTGTCGGGGAATATTCGTACGACGGCGCAGCCTTGTGTGGGCCCCATAACAGAAAGCGATTGGATGAAGAATACGACAAGTATAAGTTGTTTATAAGTAACGGCGTAGTTGTTACTGTTAATACTGTTGGAATACCCGGTGGTTAAAATACAGTAGCACACGGTATTGTATTAATTATTGATTCTTACGTAAGAAGGCACTACTCAATAATTGTTACAGTAATTACTGTTCAATATTTTATTTTATTGATTCAATAATTGCTACGTTGATATTTTATATTATTATTATTTCAATAATTGTCACTGCATAGTATTTTCTATTATCGGCGAAATAATTCATATTATTTGAATAATATTATTAGATAGCATTATTGGCAATGTCTAGAAAGCTCTGTCTAAGGAGAGGTTTGGTCACCTAATTGTGCGCCAGTAAGGAGAAATCTTTATTGGAAAGCCCCATCTTTCTTGAGAACGGCTTGGTTGTCAGCATTGTGATTCTGTAATATTATTTGTGAATAATTAATTATTGATTTATATGATAAAGAAAATATTCATTTTATGTGGATATAGATGGAGAAATTTTTTTATGTGACAATTGTTAAAAATTGATATTTTATCTTTTCTGATAAAATATATTATTATATTTTAATAATATAATAATGATGATATTTTTACAATGAATGTGTGATATATGAATAAATGAGGAGAAATTGTATTTTTTTACTAAAAATATTTAAAACATGTTTTTCGTGTTTGTGGACCCCATTTCTTGACTGAAATTTGATTATAGCTTGTAAAATCGTCCGTATGTGGATTTCGGTCAATTTTTATTTGGAATTTAGAAAAACTTATACTTATAAAGTTGTAGATAATTGAATTTTCAATGGAATGGACACAAGATTTGAATTATTGAAGTTCCAGTATATCGGGTCTGAATTGATTTTTGAAGTTTTAAATGTTTTTGTTTAGAAAAACGTTTTTGTTGTTTTTGGCACATGTGTGGCTGATGTTTTGGTCAAAAGGTGGGCTAAGGAAAATTATATAAATATATTAATATTTTACTAAATTTTCTGCTTTGGCGTTCTAAGCATTTTCCTATAAATATGGGTGCTTAGGTTAGAATTAAAAATCACACCAGAAATAAGTTTTCTCTCTCTTTCTCTCTCGATATTATCGAGCATATTCTTGTGAGTATTTTGATACTTTGAGTGTTGTTATATGGTGCAAGTTCCCTTCAGCACTATATCTAGTGTTCCAGTCAGAAGTATTGTCTTTTCGAGGTAAGGGATGTTATTTTTTTATAGATGATATTATTTCTTTCAATATCATTATGCCGAAATATTGATCGGAACTTTTTATCAAATTTAGAACTTTTAGTGTCGGAGTTACTATTCACGTATACGGGACTATTCACGTATACGACATTATTCATCGAAAAATTAAATTTTCATTTTTTCTTTTCAAGATATCTATTATGGATACTAGCTTTGATTATATCCATGTTTTGATCATTCTTGAATTTTACTCCACTATGGTTATTTATGAAGTATTTTTGAACTTAGATTGTTTAAAGTACGAATTCTTAATATTTGTTCTTTTGTTTTACTGGATTCGTTTTCTTTAAAATATTTTTCATCATCCTCAATCCTAAATGATGATATTACTGAATATCTTTGGCCTGTAGTGCAAAGATAAATGATTTTCTGATGAATATCTTTGGCCCGTAGTGCAAAGATGAACATGTGTTGAGATGAACATGACCAACTGATGAATATCTTTGGCCTGTAGTGTAAAGATGAACATTTGATTCCAGATATATATATTGATTGATATTACAGGAATAAAATATTGACGATAAACCTTTTAATTTATAAATAGAAGATAGTAGATTTTATTCTCTACTTAACTCTTCTAATGAATTATTATTTTCGCTGCGAATATTGATATTATATTCTATTAAATTTTTCCCTGTTGAGGACTAACGATAATTTGTTCAATATTATCTTAGTCATAATATTCTTTACTGGGCTAGTTGAGCTCACCTTTTTCTTATTGTTCCATTTTTCGTCTAAGGAGGCGAGAATATAGCGAGTACTAGTCGGGGTATGGAATGATGGTTCTAAAAAGATGTTTTAGTAGTCCTCACTATTTTTGTAAAATAAAGTATCAATAATTGTTATGAGGACTTATTTGTGTGTGGATATTGTCTAAAAGACAATAGTTGTATTTTAAACTCACAGTTAAGTGTTGTCGTATTTTGCACGATAATTGTATTAATAAAGTTGTAGATGTTTCTGTACCATGTATTTGGCGACTCAGAGTGGGTGATGTATACCTATTTTGGGGGCGTCACAGTTGGTATCAGAGCTTAGGGATATGGTCTCTGGCGGAGATCGGGGAATAGAACTAGAAGGGGAGATACGAGTAAATCATTCGCTAGTGTGTCTTGCCTAAGCTTATTTGTTGGTTGGTTATAGGGTTATTATGTTGCATGTCAATTTCTTTAAATAACCCTTATTTTGTGGCAGTATTTAAGAATGGAAGCTGAGAATATTAACGATGGAGTAAATGCGACCGTGGAGACACCATTAATCACCAACGAGAAGAACGTGCAACAGGCCAGCAATGTTCCTCCTGTAAACAACACCACTGAGTAAATGATGAATGATGGAATGTTTAGAAGCTTTTTGCAGTTCATGCAAAATTAGATGAGGGAAACTCGTGTACAAAATATAGGTGAAATGATAGCAACGCGCAATTTGTCACGGCCAAGCAGTTCAAAGAGTTGGGACCACCAGAATTCTGGGGAAAGCCGGATCCAATTAAGGCGGAGACGTGGGTCAAGCAAATTATCAAGATATTCGATGTCTTGGGATGCACGGAGGAACAGAAGGTTCCATTTGCCACCTTTATGTTCCGTAATAAGGCAGATTACTGGTGGAAATCTGTAAAGCGTACCCATCCAGCCGCACTCAGCATGTCTTGGGAGACATTTCAGAAACTTTTCAATGACAAGTACTTTCCTAAAAGTATTCGCCATATTAAGGAGGCGGAATTTATTAGACTGGAGCAGAACAACATGACGGTGTCCCAGTACGAGGCGAAGTTTGCAGAGTTATCCAGGTTTGCACCTCATTTGGTGGAGAATGAGGAACGTATGACGCGGATGTTTCTGAGAGGTTTTAAACCCGACATATGTCAGTATCTCATTTCTCATAAAGTTTTTCTATATTCAGATGTTGTCAACAGGGCTCAATTATTAGAACGAGATAATGAGTACGTTCAACCGAGGGACCATAACTAGGATCATATCGGTGATAGCAGTCATCGGAGCAACGATAACCAGTGGAGAAAGAAAAATTAAGACAAAAGCGGTAACCACTCTGGTGGTAATCGTGGCTATAAAAATAGAAGAAGCGAGTCGGGGGGAGATTTTAAAAAGAGGAGATTCAATAATGACAATGTAAAGACGTTAGCACCAGTAGCAACTGGTTCTAAGGTAGGAGAATGACCACCGGTCGTATGCTATAAATGTGGAAAAGATGGACATATCAGCCCAAACTGTCCATAACAGTTCAAGTTATGCTATAATTGTGGAAAGGAAGGACATATCGCTCGAGATTGTATGGTAGCGAAACCAAGTCCAATGGGGATAGTGACTCAAAAGGCTGTCCCAGAAAAGTCAAAGTCAACGGTTCTTGGAAGAGTGTTTGCCGTGACTGGTCAAAATGCAAGGAACCCAAACGAGGTGATCACGGGTAAGCTAATCATAAATTCTTATGAAGTTTATACCTTAATAGATACCGGTGCTACCCATTCATTTATCTCTCCTGCTTGTGTTCAACGTTTAAATTTTACTCCAGAGAAATTAGACTTTGATTTATCTGTGGAGACTCAGTTAGGAGAAACTTTCATTACATCAACTGTTTATAAATCTTGTTTGATCCAAGTTGGCACTACCACATTAACTGTTGACCTTATCTCTTTAAAGATACTTACTTTTGATGTGATTTTAGGGATTGATTGGTTAACTACTCATCATGCCAAAATTGATTATTTTCGTAAGGCTGTTAGTTTTCATATTCCTAACCAACCTGTTGTGCGAATTTAAGCAACTAAACCACTAAAATCAATCACTGACATATCAAGTCATAAAGCTATTCGTTTATTGAAAAACGGATGTCAAGCTTTCTTAGCCCATGTTATGGATTTGAATAAAGACACGTCAAATTTGAATAATATTCCTGTTGTTAGTGACTTTCCTGACGTATTTCCTGAAGAACTTTCCGGTCTACCCCTAGAACGTGAAGTTGAATTCTTTATTGATCTTGAACCTGGTACAAAGCCCATTTCTAAAACCCCATATCGAATGGCTCCTATTGAACTTCAGGAGTTAAAGGTCCAACTACAGGAATTGTTGGACATCGGTTTCATTCGTCCTAATACATCTCTTTGGGGTGCTCCTGTTTTATTCGTAAAAAAGAAAGACGGGAGTATGCGACTTTGTATTGACTACCGAAAATTGAACCATGCCACCATCAAGAATAGGTATCCGCTACCTCGTATTGATGACCTGTTTGACCAGTTACAAGGAGCACAATTCTTCTCAAAGATCGATCTTCGTTTTGGATATCATCAACTCAAGATAGCCTTGTGTGGGCCCCATAACAGAAAGCAATTGGATGAAAAAAATGATAAGTATAAGTTATTAATAAGTAACGGCATAGTTGTTACCGTTAATACTATTGGAATACCCGGTGGTTAAAATACAGTAGCACACGGTATTGCATCAATTATTGATTCTTACGTAAGAAGGCACTACTCAATAACTGTTACAGTAATTACTATTCAATATTTTATTTTAATGATTCAATAATTGCTACGTTAATATTTTATATTATTGTTGTTTCAATAATTGTCACTGTACAGTATTTTCCATTATTGGAACAATAATTCATATTATTTGAATAATATTATTAAATAGCATTATTGATAATGTCTAGAAAGTTTTGTCTAAGGAGAGGTTTGGTCACCTAATTGCGTGCTAGTAAGGAGAAATCCTTATTGGAAAGCCCCCTCTTTCCTAAAAACGGCCTGGTTGTCAGTATTGTGATTTTGTAATATTATTTGTGAATAATTAATTATTAATTTAGATGATAAAGAAAATACTCATTTTATGTGGATATAGATGGAAAAAAATTTTTATGTGACAATTGTTAAAAATTGATATTTTATCTTTTCTGATAAAATATATTATTATATTTTAATAATATAATAATTATGATATTTTTACAATGAATGTGTGATATATGAATAAATGAGGAAGAATAGTATTTTTATTACTAAAAATATTTAAAACATGTTTTTCATGTTTGTGGACCCCATTTCTTGACTGAAATTTGATTATAGCTTGTAAAATCGTCCATATGTGGATTTCGGTCAATTTTTGTTTAGAATTTGGAAAAATTTAAACTTACAAAGTTGTAGAGAATTGAATTTTCTATGAAATGGACATAAGATTCGAATTTTTCTGATAAAAGTGTTATTTATTGTGAATTATTGAAGTTCTGGTATATCGGGTCTGAATTGATTTTTGGAGTTTTAAATATTTTTGTTTAGAAAAACGTTTTTGTTATCTTTGGCACATGTGTGGCTGATGTTTTGGTCAAAAGGTGGGCTAAGGAAAATTATATAAATATATTAATATTTAATTAAATTTTTTACTTTGGTGTTCTAAGCATTTTCATATAAATAGGGTGCATAGGTTAGAGTTGAAAATCACACCAGAAATTAGTTTTCTCTTTTTTTCTCTCTATATTATCGAGCGTATTCCTGTGAGTATTTTGATACTTTGAGTGTTGTTATACGGTGTAAGTTCCATTCAACACTATATCCACTATTCCAGTCAGAAGTACTGTCTTTTCGAGGTAAGGGATGTTATTTTTTTTATAGATGATATTATTTCTTTCAATATCATTATGCCGAAATATTAATCTGAACTTTTTATCAAATTTAGAACTTTTAGTGTCGGGATTACTATTCACGTATACGACACTATTCACGTATACAACACTATTCACCGAAAAATTAAATTTTTATTTTTTCTTTTCAAGATATCTAATATGGATACTAGCTTTAATTGTATTCATGTTTTGATTTGATCATTCTTGAATTTTTCTCCACTATGGTTATTTATGAAGTATTTTTGAACTTGGATTGTTTAAAGTACGAATCCTTAATATTTGTTCTTTTATTTTATTGGATTCGTTTTCTTTAAAATATTTTTCATCATCCTCAGTCCTAAATTATGATATTACTGAATATCTTTGGCCTATAGTACAAAGATGAATGATTTTCTGATGAATATCTTTGGCCCGTAGTGCAAAGATGAACAGGTGTTGAGATGAACATGACCAACTAATGAATATCTTTGGCTTGTAGTGCAAAGATGAACATTTGATTCCAGATATATATATATATATATATATATATATATATATATATATATATATATATATATATTGATTGATGTTACAGGGATAAAATATTGACGATGAACTTTTTAATTCATAAATAGAAGATAATAGATTTTATTCTCTACTTAACTCTTCTAATGAATTATTATTTGCGCTGTGAATATTGATTTAAAATTTGTTGTCTATTGTATTATATTAAATTTTTCCCTGTTGAGGACTAACGATAATTTGTTCTATATTATCTTAGTCATAATATTCTTTACTGGGCTAGTTGAGCACACCCTTTCCTTTTTGTTCCATTTGTCTTCTCAGGAGGCAAGAATGTAGCGAGTACTAGTCGGGGTATGGAATGATGGTTCTAGAAAGATGTTTTAGTAGTCCTCACTATTTTTATAAAATAAAGTATCAATAATTGTTATGAGGACTTATTTGAGTGTGGATATTGTCTAGAAGACAATAGTTGTATTTTAAACTCACAGTTAAGTGTTGTCGCATTTTGCACGACAATTGTATTAATAAAATTGTAGTCATTTCTATACCATGTATGTGGCGACTTAGAGTGGGTGATGTATACCTATTTTGGGGGCGTCACAATCTAGAGTTGGCAGCTGTTGTCTTTACACTTAAAATTTGGAGGCATTACTTGTATGGGGGAGAAAGTGGATATCTTTACAGATCATAAAGGTCTCAAATATTTCTTCACCCAAAAGGAACTCAACATGCGGCAATGACGCTGACTTGAACTGTTTAAAGATTATTATCATACCATTTAATACCATCCTAGTAAAGCGAACGTAGTAGCTGACGCATTAAGTAGAAGATCATATGCGGGTACGAGTGCGATATTGTCAACTCAAAGGCCCATTTTATATGACTTGCAAAGGATGGAGATAAAGTTAAAGACTCCAGGGACCCATGTGATGATAGCTAATATACGAGTAGAACCGACTTTAATCGATAAAGTTAAAGCTGCTCAAGCTACAGGCCTGGAGCTGATGTGCATGAGGAAGAAAGTGCAAGAAGGTACTATACCAGAAGCAAGAATCGATGAAGAAGGAATACTTCGAGTTAACTCCAGACTTTGTGTTCCTAACGGCCCTGATTTAAAGTATAAAATCATGATGGAGGCACACAACACATCGTTTGCAATCCATCTGGGAGTACCAAAATGTATCATGATCTTCGACATACATTTTGGTGGAACAATATGAATAGAGAGATCGCGGAGTTTATCTCAAGGTATCTAACTTGTCAACGAGTCAAGGCAGAGCATCAAGTACCAAAAGGTCCATTGCAACCACTTAAAATTCTAGAATGGAAGTGGGAGCACATTACCATGGATTTCGTTATCGGTCTTCCCAAGGTTTCTCAAGGCATAGATGTGATTTGGGTCATTGTTGATAGATTGACCAAGTCGGCTCATTTCTTACCTATACGAGAAACTTATACACTTAAACGTCTTTCTCGTATGTACATAAACGAAATTGTAAGATTGCATGGTATGCCAGTATCCATAGTTTCTAATCGAGACCTAAGATTCACTTCAAGATTTTGGGTTAGTTTACAAAAAGCTATAAGCACGAATTTACGATTTAGTTCGGCTTATCATCCTCAAATGAACGGGCAGTCAGAGAGGATTATTCAAACTCTTGAAGATCTATTAGGACTTTATGTCCTTGACTTCAAGGGAAGTTAGGACAAGTTCTTATCATTGGTGGAGTTTTCCTACAACAACAGTTATCAGCAAGTATTGGCATGGTTCCATTTGAGGTGTTGTATGGAAGAAAGTGTCGTTCTCCAGTATGCTGGGATGAGGTGGGTGAAGCAACGTTGTTGGGACCGAAGTTGGTACGTATGACTACAAAAAAGATTCAAACGATCCGATAACGTATAAAAACCTCACAAGATCGACAAAAGAGTTATGTTGATCTTCATCGAATATTGGAGAACATGTGTTGTTACGTGTTGTTCCATGGAAATGAGTTACGAGATTTGGAAAGAGAGGAAAGCTCGATCCTCGATTCATTGGCCCATTTTTAATCCTCGAATGAGTAAGAACTGTGGCCTATAGACTCGCCTTACCGCCAAGTATGTCTCGTGTTCATAACGTTTTTCACATATCTATGTTACGAAAATATGTGAAAGACCCGAACCACATTATTGAGTTAAAACCGGATGAAATAGCAGAAGATTTAACGTATGAAGAGGTTCCTGTTAAAATCTTGAATAAGAAGGAACATATTTTACGCTCCAAGGTTATACCTCAAGTCAAAGTTTTGTGGAGAAACCACGATGTTGAGGAAATGACCAAGGAATTAGAATTTGAAATGAAATCAAGGTATCCTTACCTCTTCGACGTACCAAGTACGTACCCTAATTTCGAGGGCGAAATTTCATAAGAAGGGGAGGTTGTAAGACCCCAACTTTTATGAATAAAGATGAATTTTCTATAAATATCATTTTTGAATATTATGGAGTGAATTTGATATAATGTTATAGTTGTGGGTAATATTTATAAATTTTGTAAAGTACGTAAGTTGTTATATAATATTTGATTAGTCAGGGAATATTCGTTTTAATATGGAATATTCATACGACGACACAATCATTGGTGGACCCCACAACAGAATTATTGTCGGATTGAGAAATTGACAAAAATATCTTTTTATAAAATAAAGGCGAAAGTTTTACCGTTAACTGTTGGAATACCTAGTGGTTAAAATACAGTAATACGCGTTGTTGCACAGTAGCACAAGGTATTGCACAATATTTTTGAATTATTGATTCTTACGTAAGAAGGCACTACTCAATAATTGTTACAGTAATTACTGTTCAATATTTTATTTTATTGATTCAATAATTACTACGTTGATATTTTATATTATTATTGTTCAATAATTGTCACTGCACAGTATTTCCCATTATCAAATCAATAATTCATATTATTTGAATAATATTATTAGATAGCATCATTGGAAATGTCTAAGAAAGTTCTGTCAAGGAGAGGTTTGGTCACCTAATTGCGCGCCAGTAAGGAGAAATCTTTATCGAAAAGCCCCCTCTTTCCTAGGAATGGCCTGGTTGTCATTATTGTAATTCTGTAATATTATTTGTGAATAATTAATGATTGATTTATATGATAAGAAAATATTTATTTTATGTAGACAAAAATGATGGATAGAAAAATATTTATTTTATGTGGTTATAAATAAAGGAATTAATGTTGAAGTATTTTATCAGTATTTTGTCAGATTAGAGGTATTAAAAAAATCAAATCGGTGTTCTTTATGCTCTATTGCATGAGTTATAATTTTAATTCGACCGTTGGATCGTTGTAATTTTTGGATATATTATACATATATAAGTTGAGTATATGTCCACAAATTTTGAACCGTTAAAAATTAACGCATGATTTGTTATGAATTTTAAAAGGTGTTAAAAATCATCCGTTTGTGGATTTCGGATATTTTTTTTTTGGAATTTGGAAAATCTTAAAGCTACAAAGTTGTAGAGAATTCGATTTAGTGTGAAATGGACATAAAATTCGTATTTTTTTGATAAAATGGCTATTTATTATGAATTGTTGAATTTTCAGAAATTAAAATATTTTTATTAAAATTATGGGTGGGACCCACTTTTATTTTTTTTACAAATATGTGCTAGAATTTTTGGTTCAATTGTGGAGGCTGGTCATGGAAGGATGCGTAGAAGAAAAATAAAATATAATATTATTTTATTATTTAGTCTTCTTTGGCGTTCTAACATTTTTCTATAAATAGGCGCTTAAGTTAGAATTAAAAATCACACCAGAATCAGAGAATTCTTCTTCTATAATCTTGAACGTATTTCTTTAGAGTTTTAGAAAGCTTTGAGCGTAGAAAACAGTGAAAATTTTCTTCAAGAATATCCCCGCTATACCAGTTGGAATATTCTTTTTTTCAAGGTAATGGATGTTATTTTTGTTAAATATTCGCTTGTAATAATATTTTCTTCCATACTCTGGAGTATGTAAATAATATTATTTCATTTCAGATTTCTAATTCTATACTCGTTTTGTTAAAATTTTGGCTTATACACTCCATGAAATTAGTAGAATATCCTTGATATTTGCGCTTCATCCAGTATCTTTTCATGGAAATATTATTCTGAGCATTCTTGATAAGTTTTTTACTTTTTCATGTCAGAATACTATTCACGGGATTACTATTCCCAAAGTACTATTCACAGAATACTATTCACTCGAGTACTATTCACTCACAGTAATATTCATAATAAAAATTGATTCGTTTTCGATCCAAATTATTTTTGGTACAATATTATTCTTAAATTTTACTCCATAAAACAGTATCATGTTGGTAATTTGGACGTTATTGATTTCTGGATAAATTAAATTATAAATCTTTAAAAATTTATCCTTGAACTTGTTTTATTGAATTCTTATATCATTGTCATCATCCTCATGTTTATATTATGTTAAAACTCATATGTGGCCTGTAATGCATAGATGGACTTGGTATGATTATGACCAGGGATTATTCGGTATAATCATGATCGTAATGTTACAAATGATGTGGTAAAAGTCTTCATTGGCCCGTAGTGCATTGATGAACAGTTGTTAGCATGATCATGACCATTGATGAATACACGAATATCCTTGGCCGTAGTGCATAGATAGTTTGTGGTCGTGATACTAATGAATATCCTTGGCCGTAGTGCAGGGATGATGTGGATTATTTATTAAGCTGATTCTCAGCGATAAAAGTGATGAAAAACCTTTTAAATCATAGAAGATAGTAGATTTTATTCTCTACTTGACTCTTCTAATAGATTGGTTGTTCCGCTGCAGTTAAACTCGATGTTTGTTATATTTTATCAGTTTAACACTGTTGAAGGCTAACGATAAATTATTCTGCATTATCTTAGACATAATATTTCTTATTGGGCTAGTTGAGCTCACCATTTTGCTTTCATTGTCCTCTTCAGGAAATGAGAACGTAGCCGGGACTAGTCGGGGAACGGAGTGACGGTCCAGATGATAATATTAGTAGTCCTCACTATTCTATGAAATAGTGTGATAATAATTGTATTAAGGACACCATTTGTGTTGAATACTGTCTAGAAGACAATATTCGTTTTAAAACTCTCAGTTTATGTTTTGTCATATTTTACACGACAGTTGTATTATTAAGTTGTATTTGAATTTTGTACCATGTATTTGGCGACTCAAGATGGGTGATGTATACCTATTTTGGGGGCGTCACATTAGGCACCCCCCCGACTTCCGTGATAACACGGTTACCGCCACTTTCCAATTTAAACTTTTATCTGAATGTGTGTGTGTAGGTCTATGTGCAGTTGTTTGGAAGTAGTGTTATGCCTCATTTGCACCTATATACAAAGGGTTTGACTTTTATATAAAAGTTTAATTTTAATGAGATATGACAGTGATGTTTTGTAAGTAAGGTTTTTTCAAGATGTTTTATAAATAAGGTTTTTTCAAACCATTGTGCTCAATAGTAATTGAGTCCTTTGATACTTCCATTTTATTATGTGTTCGGCTTAGTTGCTTTTATTTTCAAGATGCGAAGCATCTTCGAGAAAATAAGATACATAGCAGTGCCGAACTCCTTATGGGCATTAGAGCCATCTAAAGAAATTCAGACACCGTAAATAATTTACAAGCTGGCTACAGCTGAAAATGTCCATCACGGGAACCGAATCTAGATTCAGGAGCTAAATCTGTGATCACGTGATTTCTAGGCTCACATGATAAAGGAATATGTACAAAAGCTAGAAAACAAACTAGATTTGAGTAAATCTAAGCATTCCAGCTTCAACGGTTCTAATTCAGTCACCATGAACTGATTAAAATGAGAAATATCCAGATTTAGGTAAATCTAACCCGCAGGCAAATAAAAGCTAGAAAAAGAATTAGATTTGAACAAATCTAAACCATTATAGCTTCAGCGGTTCCAGTTTAGTCACCACGAACCTGTCAAAGTGAGAAATAGCCCGATTTAGGCAAATCTAGCCCGTAGGCTAAATAACAGTTATATATATATATATATATATATATATATATATATATATATATATATATATATATATATATGAACGATCAACTGTCATGAAGTAAACTCCAGGCAGGACTTGAAATGTAATATATATATATATATATATATATATATATATATATATATATATATATAAGTATTTGTATATATAAGCAGTAAAAGGCCACGGATCGACGATCCGGGCATACCCACACGACGCTACTCGGATCGACGATCCGGGCATACCCACACGACGCTACTCTCAACGTGAGTATATATATATATATATATATATATATATATATATATATATATAAGTGAAAAAAATCTTAAAAATCTAAAATATCTTATAGTGGGCTGCCAAGAAGACTTCAGATAGCTTTTGACACCTGAAAACTCGGTTTCCACCGGTTAAATTTCAATATGTAACAAAACACGAGTTTACAAGTGTTTAGAAAGAATAATCACTCAGTTTTGAGAACTGTAGAAATGTTTATGAGTTGAAATGGATAGCGTTTTCTCGCTTTTTCCCTTTTTCAAATGACCAACCCAAGGCCTTTATTTATAAACCAGATGACCACGGGTTTACCCGCGGCAGCGGCAGGTCTACTTGTGGCTACCCAGGTTACCCCAGGCCATGTGATTCCCGCCATCTCGAAGTACGTGTACTCGTGCAACACGCTATCTGCTCGAACCTTCATAACTTTTAATGCGGGCATCCGATAGAGGCAGGATATACCTTTCTGTAATGTTATTGTTGAGAGCTACATAATAACATGGGATAAGAGGTTGTACGAAGCCGAAAAGATGGGTCCATAACCAGATCTTCAAGTCTTCAAATTTTATCAGGTGTGCTATCTTGTGTAGTAGTCACTCAGGATTTTGATCTATGGTTCTTATGGGACATCTTCGTATGAAATGTGGGATAAAATGATGTTGAGATGGCGTAAATGTAGTATTGAGGTGGCAAAATGATGATTTTTCCACTCACAGGGGTTATCTTCGGCTTTGTGATGATGTAGCAGTCGTTGCTCAGGGTTATCTCTAAGATTGGGCTGATGTGAGTACCGAATGTCCTCAAGGTTATCTCTGAGGTGCCTTGACCTCCGGGGATTATCTTTGGGGTTTGAACTGAGTGTCTCGAGATTATCTCCAAGGTTGAAACTGACTATTCTGGGGTTATCTCCTAAACTAGAACTACATCTTTCGGGGTTATTTATGAGGTTTGGGACTGGGCATCTCAGGGTTATCTCTGAGACTAGAATTGAATATCTCGGTGTTGTCTCTGAGATTAAAAACTGAGTATCCCGTGATTGTCTCCGGGATTGAGCTGATTTGACTTCCAAGGTTATCTCTGGAAGACGATTTTTCCCTCTTGTAGGGTTAGTAACAGGTATGCAAAATTTCGAGTGTCTACAGATGCTCTTATTTATCATATTCATGCAATGTAATGGCATGGGTAGGATAAAAATCACTAGACACTTGAAATATGACAGGATAATCATGATGCAATGTAATGCAACATGGTGCAAATGTATGCTGAGTGTATGGAATGGAGGTTGAGCCATGAAAAGAGACCAGATGATGTTAACATTGGGGTTATCACCAAAGTCCTTAACCCTCAGCATATACTTTCCATCGAAGATGCTCTTCTCATGTGCGAGAGACTTTTGGGGAATTATGCTCTATTTGTTGAATATCTGTATAACAGATTCCATCATCGGTCCTCCCCGATGAGGATAGTTTTCCCTGGTTTGTATCGCCAGGTCTTCCCAATCCTCTATTGGAGTTACTGCTAACAGTTTGTGTTGTCAGGGATGCCTGACCTTCGTTGAAATGTCCTTCAATGGCTAATATCATCGGACCATCTCCGATGCTTCGCTGGATTTGCTTGCCAATAACTAAAAACTGGTAAGGCTGCTTGACCTTCGTTAAAATGTCCTTCAACGGATGAACACCATCGGACCATCTCCGATGCTTTGCTGGATTTAATTACTAACGGCTGATAACATCAAGGCTGCTTGACCTTCGTTGAAATGTACTTTAACGGATGAGCATCATCGGACCATCTCCAATGCTTCGCTAGATTTAATTGCTAACGGCTGATGACATCAAGGCTGCCTGACCTTCGTTGAAATGTACTTCAACGGCTAAAAATCATCAGACCATCTCCGATGCTTCACTAGATTTACTTGCCAACAGTTGAAAACGTCAAGGCTGCTTGACCTTCGCTAAAATTTACTTCAACGGATGAGCATCATCGGACCACCTCCGATGCTTCGCTGGATTTACTTACAAACGGCTAAAAACTGTCAAGGATGCTTGACCTTCAATGAAATGTCCTTCAACGGATGAGCATCATTGGACCATCTCTGATGCTTCACTGGATTTAATTGCCAACTGCTGATAACGTCAAGGCTGCTTGACCTTCGTTGAAATGTACTTCAACAGATGAGCATCATCGGACCATCTCCGATGCTTCACTGGATTTAATTACCAATAGCTGATAACGTCACGGCTACTTGAACTTCATTAAAATGTACTTCAACACATAAGAATCATCGGACCATCTCCGATGCTTTGATGGATTTAATTGCCAACTGCTGATGACGTCAGGGTTGCCTGACCTTCATTGAAATGTGCTTCAACAACTGAACATCATCGGACCACCTCTGATGCTTTGCTAGATTTACTTGTCAACGGCTAAAAATGTCAAGGCTTCTTGACCTTCGCTGAAATGTACTGCAACGGATGAGCATCATCGGACCACCTCTGATGCTTTACTGAATTTACTTGTCAATGGCTGATAATGTATGAAATCTCTGTTGGGGAGAAACTTTTGATGAAATGTATAGTTGATGGCATTGGACCTTCGCAAGGTATTGCCCAGTGTAACTTGAAACAACTGTAATCAATGACTTTGTGAACCCTGTGTTTAGGCGAATACCAATGAGTGATATGTAAACCCAAAGTTTGGTCTCTGAAAATCTGGATTTCAGGCTTTTCTGCTTAATCGTGTAGCGTCTTTTTTTTTATTTGACTTTTCTGCTTGTGGGACCTCCTTTGTAACTCAAATTTGATCAAGCCAGAGTGGGTGAGGTCCACCTGGGATAGCCACGGGTGGACCTACGGTAGCCGTAGGTAGACCCGCGACCATCCATGGGTTATACTTCAAGCAGCTTTCCCTTTCATAAGTCATTTTGAATTGAAGCCACATAGAGAATTCGAGAGTTATTCTTCAGATCTACTGAGTTCGGGCTATTTTCTACAAAATCCATCACCATACAAGTGTCCACACTATCTTGGTAACGTATGCATGTCTTCTTTTCCAGTTTTTACCGTTGAAAAGTAAGTTATCACATGAAATACTTCTAAACACATAGTAGTGATTATGCATGCTCATATAACTTGATAAAAAATATTCAACATAGTAAATGTAAGTATTTAACCATGCTAAACATATTGATGTGAAAACATTTGACTATTGAAGTAGTCAAATTGGCACATTTTTCTACTATTTCTTATCGTATTTGAGGACAAATGAGCAAAGGTTGTAAAGTAAAGTAATCCTAGTAATTAGGTTACCATTATGAATTATGACTCTGGCATTTTTCAAGCATATAGGATGTTTATAACTCTGAGTTGGTGTGCTACTGAATAGCCACCTATTCATGCCTACGTCCATGTGGATAGTCCTTTTTACAAAGGAGACTCTGGCAAAAAAATTTAATGAGTCTAAGCATTGAATGAATCATGCATTTTTAACTCTACGGTAGTCATATGTTAAAGTACTGCATGCATGTATATAGACATAAAATGCATTTAATGAGCTCCATGTTAGAATTTACCACACCCTTTTTGAGGTGATTTTGAAACTTTTATCTAGATACATGGATCCAGACTAGTCGAGTAGCTCACATAGGACATTTTTAGGTGTGAGGAGGAAAGCTTCTGATATGCCTCAGCCTCGCCCAGTCCGACAGCCTTGTCGGTTGATGGAGTTAGTGATTCATCCTATCCGGGTTGATATACTAGATGTTGAGGATGAGGAGGAGGATGTACCGGTTGCGGCTCCCGCTCCTGCTGCTTCTATTCCCCATAGGGATCTTCCAACCATAAATGTGACGAATCAAGAGCTTCTGGATGATTTGAGTCGCCACCCCTCAATCTATTTGCATGTGAATGAGGTGAAAGTTGTGTTTGATCTTCCTTTTTCCTATTAATAAGGGGCAAGGGTTCAGATATTGATTTACATTTGTGATGCAGGTTCCCGGCTTTACACAGTCTTGAGGGAACTGGTTCAGTATACACTCTCTGTACCAGACTCTTCACCTAGAGTACCGACAGATTGTGCATGCTTGGGGTTTTGAGGTGTTCTTTTCCATCCTCCCCTGCTGTTGTCCCTGGGGATACCTCAGGGCATTGTCTGAGCGCTGGTTTCACTAGACTAAGTCTCTCCATTTGCTGGATTGTGAAGTAATGATGGCGCCAATGGATTGGTGTGAGTATCTCTCTTTTAATTTCCCTTGTACAGGTTAAGAGTGTTGACTGACCGTAGATATTTAATCTTGTATTGATATTTTTGGGCCTATGAGAGGCTTCCATGTCTGCGTCCCGTTAGCGTGTTAGGTTTAGACACCTATCCATGGGGACGACGATGGCACCACTCCACTTTGACGGAGATTTTTGTAGCTGAGGGTTTCACCCATTCTCGCTTACAGTTGGAGCTGTTGACAGCCGATATCATTACATGGGTTCCTTATTCTGAGGATAATTTGATAGTTGGCTTTGACGGTGGTTTCTCGACTGGTGTCGAGCATGTGATGTCCACCCGTATGATTTCTCTCTTCACAGATGGAGGATGGGAGCTCTATTTAGGAGAGCGTGCTATCAGGAGCATCACAGAAGAGATTCGTATACCGATTTGTCCTCCTATATTGCAGTCACCGATTAGTGATATCCCGTTGGTGGAAGTTAATGGCTTTGCTTTGTCAGAGGGACCGTTCACTCAGGAGGCATTTTATCGTTGGTGGTTCCCTCGTACCATCGGAACTTAGACCTGCGCCACACAGTTCATGGGGGATATGGTTCCTGACTCCATCATGATGGTGGATTGGATCACCTGCATTAGAGAGCCTACTAATTTGACGCATATTGATAGCTTGTCCCATCAGTTAGACCGGGCTCATTTTTTCATCTGGTATTTGGGCAGAGATCCTTCTGAGGCAGATACTTTTGATCCCTCCAGCTCAGGGGCTGGCCCTTCAGGTGGCCCATATTCAGATGGTTTTGTTGGTGTAGATCCTTTGTTGTATTGGCCTGATATCCCTACTGGTGGAGATACCGTAACTCAAAAAATGTTACATCAGATGGATAGGTTAGATGATGTAGACATCAACACTATTGACTTCTTCTGATATATTTCTCGCTATATCTTTTGATATGCCTCTGTTAGATACTGGGTAGATGTGCCCCATTCTCGTTATATCTTTTGATAGGCCTCTGTTAGTTGTTGGGCATTTGTGCCCCATTTCCCTATATTTTTCAAGCTGTATACAGAGATGATGTATTAGATGATGATGTACTTAGGAATGTATGTATATTATTTTCCATTCCCTACATCATATTGTCATCTATTATTTATCATGCATGTATTGTGTTATGCATATGTATTTCTAGAGATGAGTTCAGCATTGACCCCTGGATGGTCTTATGACACGGCCCTACAGATGTCTTCATCGACAGTTAGCCGGATAGATCATACCCCACCAGTATTGGTGGTCTCCTGTTTGAGATCGTGGTATGATAGCTTATCCTCCCTAGATCGGGTGACAGTAGATCAGCTGATGCATCACTCCATGACCCTCCTGATGTTCCAGGTTCCATTGGGTTTTGTAGGGGGCATGTTAAAGCACTGGGTACCAGAGAGGCAGGTGTTCCGGTTTAAGACCCATGAGTTGACTCCTACTTTGGAGGAGTATGAGCGTTTGACAGATTTACCGTTGGACCGACCTTGCACTCGAATGGCTATCGAAGATATGAGTCGACAGTTTATAACCCTCATAGGCTTCAAGCGCAAGGTTGCCCAAGGTGAGAACTCTTCCGGGCATGTAGTGTCCATGCATTTTCTGATTGATAGATTTGGCTCTTTGGACAGTTATTTACAACACTCCGGGGATTTCACCACATCGGAGGATGATTGGTGTGTTCCCAGAGTAGATGTACTCTTGATGTGCCTGGTGGATTATCTGTACATGCCATTGTATATGGACCATTTAGACATCGGCGTGATTATGACAGTACGGGCTCTCCGGGAAGGACATACCATTTTACTAATGATTTTGATAGAGTCCTTGAGGTCAGGGGTATTTACAGGCAGTTCGGTCTTGTTGTACGTGTGGTTTATAACACACTTGAGACCGATTGGCACATTCCGACGCCATGGGTATTATTTTTCCCATGAGATAGCCATGTCGTCCTCCTTTCAGTAGGTGAAATGTATAGATGCTGCTTCTTGGTCAGTTTTCTTGGCAGGGATCGAGAATTCATTTGATATTTTGTCGTATTCAGGGCTTAGTTCTCCCTACAGCTTCATCACACATGCATCTGGCATGGATTATCTTCCTCTGGCTGGTTTGACGGGTGTGACCACTTATCTGGCTGTGATGGCACTGTTTGATCAGTTTCAGGATGTTCATCCCTTTGAGGGGGCATTGGGTAAGCATTTATCTTCTCAGCTTTTGTCGACAGAGGATTTGTCTAGGGTCTATACCTGTTGGGCCCAGCGTGAGAGGGCTAATTTTACTACTAGCCATCCAGGCTATTCTATAGAGTATTCTGCATGGCTGGAGGTAGAGATTACATCGACTAGCGTTGTATCCATAGAGCCAGAGATTAATTCTGACAGTGGGGAGCCTATGGAGGACCTTAATTCTCCCACTGAGGACGAGTTGTTTATTGGGTTAATAGCAACTCTGGTCGATTCCCCCAGTATTCCTGCTACTGTGACTCCACATTCGATAAAGTATTTAGAGCAGAGTCTGCATCTGATGACATTTGAGAGGGATCAGGCTAGGGCCTTGATGTTGACAGCTCTTTTTGGTAGAGATGTCGCTCTAGTTGAGAGAGATGATGCTTTAGCTCATAGAGATACCATTGTTGCTAAGCGGGATGAGGCTCGATCATCTAAGGATGCAGTTGTTATTAAGCGGGACGATGCTATATCTGCCCGAGATGCAGCTATTATAGATAGTACTGCATTGAGGTCCCATACTGCCGATATCATTGCAGAGATGAGCACGTTTATTGATGAGCATAGTGTCACCATGTAGATGGCTATGGATCTCTTGGCTCGCGTTGATACCCTTGGGTAAGAGCTCACAGAGTTACCCCCTTCTTCTGAGAGGGATGTCATATTGGACTTGATAGCGCGCTTATCCATTTGTTTGTAGATGAGCTTGGATTTTCTTGTACAGACTAGCTTAGCCATTTTTATCATGTACATGACACATTATATATATCAAATAGTATTATATGGCAAGGAAATATATTTTGATTCACTTCCCTTTTAGTTATGCCTTGCTACTTGCTTGATATTTGCTTGTTCTCTAGGGCTTGTGATCTTGATGTATTTTGAACTCCCCCTTGATGGATTGACATTGAGATGTCTCAGGATCTTTCAGAATGGAATGTTGATTTGTGTATTCCCTACCCTTTGGTGTCTTGGGACTGGTTTCTTGTATGTGGTTATGGAGAGGAATGTGGCTTTCCTCTTTGAGGTTGACCGCACAATAGATGGTCGTCGGTACTCCTTTGTATTGGGGAGCCCAGGTAGTTCCATCTCTTATGGATTGGTGTTTCTCTTTGAGGACTCAACCACAGCTTAGATGGTGGCAGGTTTTTCTCCTATTTGTGTGGGGAGACTAGGTAGTTCCATTCCTTTGGTCTAAGCCGATGATGTGTGGTTTGAAAGGTTTGAAGGATGATCTCAGTACCATTGACAAGTTTTCATGTTTTGGTAGGGGGTGAGACCGAACCATGAATGGCTTCCTACGTACTCCCATTGATGAGGAGAGATCAGGTCTGCGTAGTTCCAACCTAATGGGGAAAGGTTGAAAGTGGTAGGTGGTAAAAAGGGTGTAAAGGTTTTTTTTTTATTTTTTTCTATAGTTAGCCCAGACCATAAAAATGGCTGCCTACGTACTCCCGTGTATGGGGGAGATCAGGTATGCGTTGTTCGCCCCCGGTGGGACAAACTGAAGGTGTGAAATGTTTGATCCCTGGTGGGACAAACTGAAGGTGTGAAAGGTTTTATCCCTAGTGAGACAAATTGAAGGTGTGAAATGTTTGATCCCTAGTGGGACAAACTGAAGTGGTGAGGATTGTATGTAATGAGAAAGGTTTTGAAAACATGAATTGACTGGGGATCTGGTAATCCAAAACCAGGATGCTGGTTTACAGGTAACTTCAGACATAGTACCGTTTCACGGTGTCCGAGTTGATGAGTTGGGGAAATTCATCGCCATCCATCTCTTTTAATATAAGGGCTCCTCCTCTCAATACTTTCTTGACAACAAACGGGCCTTCCCAATTTACGGTAAATTTTCCTTTGGATTGATCTTGGTTTTCAAGGACCTTCTTCAAGACTAAGTCATGTTCTTTAAATTGTCGTAGCCGGACTTTCTTGTTATAGGATCGAGCGATCCTCTGTTGGTATAACTGACCATGGAAGATGGTTGTGGCACACCTTTCATCTATTAGAGACAATTGGTGGTACCAATCTTGTAACCATTGGTCTTCATCCAGCTGAGAGTCTATCAACACTCTGAGGGATTCCATTTCCACTTCTATGGGAAGCACTGCTTCCATGCCATAGGTTAATGGGTAGGGGGTTGCCCCAGTGGAAGTGCGCATTGACGTTCTGTAGGCTAATAGAGTCAGAGGCAACAAGTTAGGCCATCCTTTGTGATTGGCGGACATCTTTTGCATGATCTTTTTGATATTCTTATTAGCCGCTTCAACAGCACCATTCATCTTTGGACGATAGATGACGGAGTTGAGATGTTTGATGTGGAATTTACTGCATAACTCCTCCAGCATTTGGTTGTTGAGGTTTTTGGCATTGTCTGATATAATCACCATTGGTTGTCCATATCAACAAATGACATTGTTTCTGATGAAACCAATGATCACCTCTTTAGTAACCTTGGGGGAAGAGGCTACTTCTACCCACTTGGTGAAGTAGTCGATCATGGTGAAGATAAACCGATGACCATTACTGGCTTTGGGCTTGAGGGCCCGATCTCGTCCATTCCCCACATTGAGAAGGGTCAGGGCAAACTCATATTGTGGGGCTCCCTTGGAGGGGTGTAGATAGCATTCTCATGAATTTGGCATTGGTAACATCTCTTGACGTGATCATCACGGTCAGCCTTAAGAGAGAGAGAGCCAGAAATGCCATGTTCTTAGGATTTTCTTAACAAGTAGAGGGTCACTCATGAGTGCGCCGCATACTCCACCATGGATTTCATTCATGAGTCTCTGAGCTTGGTCTTTGTCTAGACATCTGAGAAGGCCTAATCCCGCATCTCTTTTGTAGAGTGTGACATCCCCAAATCTGGGTACTTCATTCCCAAAGGATTTGGTGCTCACTATCCAAAATAATTACATCTAACTACCCATAATAAATGATAAAGACATAACTTAAATAATTTAAACAGTAATCTTCCCTATTAAAGGGTTACATCAACTTTAGACAATCCCAGGTTATTTAACCTTAAACTATTACATAAGTCTGTGGAATACATCACAAAATAACATAAGTCTTATAACATAGTTTCAGTTAAGTAAATTCAAATAAGTCTTCATTACTTGTACATCTTGCCCTTTCCTTTGCTAGAAGATGGCTCATCAACTTTCTCAACTTTGGCTGCAGTGTTAAATGCAAGAGTGAGCAAACAATTGCTCACTGACACAAAGAATGATAATAGCATCAACATAAGGGTAAGCAATGAATACTGAATAATATAGAACTTGTTCTATGACTCAAGAATAGAAAACAAGCTCAACATTTATATCTGAGAGTCTTGAGACCATGAACTATATCCCCGGTAATTAGGTATTTTTACCCCAACCTTAATAGTCATTTAGACTATACAGACACTTCCTTACGTACTTAGGGGGATCAACCCTTTGTACCATATATTGTGCACAAACATCTAAACGCTAACGCATATAAAATCCCCTACATTAGGGTTGTTCATCTCAGTTTGACTTTTAGAATTTTTGCACTAAAGAAAGCTTAGTTTGGAACTAGCTTAACAGTGATTCTATAATTTTAGAACATTCATCAATTATGGAGTAGTCCGACCAATAAAGGTTTATTTGCTATTCGAGGGTTTAACTCAATAATCTAAGACTGAAAAACAATAATTAAGTCGAAGATCGAATATCAACAATAAACGATTGAAAAAACATTGTATATACAAAGTGTTACATCCAAAAGAATTAGAAAATCTCATTTGAAACAATGAACTTGAACAGTTTATGCTTTGAATGGCAAGAACATTTATTAGGAACTTGCTCAATTAAATATTAGAGTTTTAGAAACATGCAAAAAGATGTCAAGTTAGGAATAAGAAACTTGCTCAACGTAAATATGAGGTTTAGGAAACTTGCATTCATTGTAAAGAGAATGAAGTTGGGAAACTTGCCTCGTGTATAAGCTACACAATTATTACAAATGTTTGCCAAATACCCTACATATACCATTAAGATCACAATACCAATTAGTTATATTAAAACTAACTTCATTAGTTTACTATTCATTTTAGTCATGTCTATAATTTTTATCTTAGGATCTGATTATCCTAGTCATTCACGTACCATGAATCTAACTCTCAATTGTATTATAGTACATAACATGGTGATTGCAAAACAACTCAAATTCTAATGACATCACATTCCAAACTCTCACAACTAATTAACTCGTGACTTTTAGTTTCAACGTTGTGATTACCATATGATATTATGTTTTATAACATGTTTTAGGTCCTTCAATAATCCTTAAAATATGTTAAGTTAACATTCTCCAAACTTTGTTGTTAACAGTTCATTACTGGGTCTGACTGACCACTGGAGCGGCTGCGCCAAGGTTACCTTTGAATCCGGCGCGCCCGCGCCCAGAGGCAGCGCACCCGCGCCAGACACCAGAATCAGTTTTGCAAAACGCGAACACATACTTTGTTTTAAGCCAAAAATCCTAATTTCACGGTAACATGGATAACCCACACACTACAATCTTAGCGAAAGTCACATAGCATATACACTTAATCCTTCTAACACCTTTAAACAACTTACATAACCAAATTTAGAGGATTAAAATCATGTTTTCACCCATTCCTTCATATTTCAATACTTTTACTGATTTCAATCGCCAAATCCTTGTTTCTTAACCAAATTACACCATTTCAATTGCGTTGTTTTCGTTTCTTGATATACCAACACAATCTACAATCAATTCATAGATTATAACACGGATTGAACACAAACTTTTGGTCTCAACAAGCCACTTTGTACACACAAAACACTGTTAGTTCAACTTTCTTCTACAACCCATTTTTTCATGAATTTGATTACTCAACACAGCTTCTATATAACCATTAACAGATTACACATGTATATAATCAACACCTCAAAACCTATTCCAACAAAAATCCTAACTCACAGAAAATAGATATTACAAAGAAGAATTTGGAATTAGGATAAATTATACGTTTAATCCTCTGTTGTATTAAAGTAATAGATGGTGACAAGGTTTTAGCAATCCTTCCTCTTCCTCTCCACAGCAAAACCCTTAATTTCTTCTCTAACTCTCTAACAATTTCTTCTGTGTTTCTCTCTTTCTCTGTTATTCCTAGCCTTAGGATAATACGCATAAAAAAACCACAAACTGATATAAGCCTTTCCCCGCGTACTCTTCAGTTAAAAAAACAAAACGCCTATCAGTTATGTTATGCCAAAGGCCATAAGGCCATGTTTGGCTACAAACAAAACTCCCCTTGTTAATTTGTTTTTATATTACTTATATTATATAGTTCCATTTGTCACACATTTTTATTTAATTAATTTAATAACTTACAATTTCCATTATCATTATATTTATGCTTAATAAATTATTACATATCTAATTTAATTATTAAATTAAACTAGAACATCATTTTATTTAATTTAATTATTTCCTTAAATATTAAAGAATTTATTTGATTTAATTATTTCATTAAATTAAATCTTTAAATAATAAAATTACCATTCATTAATTTAGTTAATATACACACTTAACTAAATTATTACACCACAATTTTATCAATTATTTATTTATCTCAATAAATTAATTAATTAAAATATTTATTTAATCCAATAAATATTTAAAATTAAATACAAAATTCTCAATCGTTACATCCTTCCCTCCTTAAAAGGATTTTGTCCCCAGAATCACAACTTGATAAATTCATTCGTTACATTCTTTCCTCCTTAATAGGATTATGTCCCCAGAATCGCCATACAAGATTAAGCAAATAACTGAGGATAATTTCTCATAATAACCTCTTCAAGTTGCCACGTAGCTTCCTCAGTATTATAGTTTCTCCAAATTACCTTAACAGAAGGTATTATTTTATTCCTTAGTACTTGCTGTTTCCTGTCAATAATCTGAACAGGGACTTCTTCATAAGACAAATCCTTTTCGAATTGTAATGGTTCGTATTCTATAACATGTTTATAATCGGACTTATATGGCCTTAACACTAAAACATGGAAAATGTTATGAATATGTTCTAATTCCGAAGGTAGAGCTACCTCATACGCCACTTCACCAACTCATTGTAGCACTTCAAAAGGTCCTATAAACCTAGGGCTTAGTTTTCCCCTTTTACCAAACCGGATTTTCCATTTTCAGGGAGACACTTTTAAGAAAACAAAACTAGTAACATCAAATTCTTGATATTAACGGTGTTGATCGGCATATTTCTTCTACCTATCCTGTGTGGCTATCAATCTTTCACCTTGATGATATCGATAGTTTGTTGTACCAATTTTGGACCCCATAGTTGACGTTCTCCAATCTCGTCCCAACATAACGAAGTTCTGCATTTCATGCCATACAACACTTAGTAAGACGACATGCCAATACTTGCGTGCTAGCTGTTATTGTAGGCAAATTTAACCAATGGCAGATGGTCATCCCAATTCCCTTTAAAATCCATAATACATGCTCTGAGCGCGTCTTCTAGTGTCTGAATTGTCCTCTCACTTTGTCTGTTGGTTTGAGGATAATACGTTGTGCTCATTCTCAACTGTGTCCCCAAGCATTCTTGTAGCCGTTTCCAGAAATTTGATATAAAACGTGGATCTCTGTCTGATACAATGGACACTGGGGCACCGTGTCTTGAAATAATTTCTTTCACATACAGTTTTGCCAACCGATCTAGGTTAAATCTAATCTTGATTGGCAAAAATTATGCCGACTTCATCAATCAATCGACAATCACCCAGATTGCATTGTAACCTTGCTGAGTCGTTGGAAAACCTACCAAAAAATCTATTGTGATATTCTCCCATTTCCATTCTGGTATTTCTAACGGTTGCAACAATCTGCTTGGCCTTTGATGTTCAGTTTTAACCTTCTGACACTTTAAGCATTTCACCACACATTCAACAACATCCTTTTTCATATTCGACCACCAGAAATGATGTCTAAGATCCTTGTACATTTTCGTACTTCCAGGATTAATCGAATATCGTGAGTTATGAGCTTCATTAAAAATTTCCTCTTTGATTTTCGGTACTGGCGGAACCCAAATTCTCCCTTTGAAATGAAGTAACCCTTCCGAGTCAATTTTAAATTTGTCTTCCTCACCCTTAGACACTTTTGTCCTTATCTTTTCACAGTTTTCATCTTAAAGTTGTGCATTTCTTACCCTATCCATCAATTTTGAAATGCTTCCTATCTGGAACATTTTTTCGTCTAATTCTGTCGAATATTTAATTTCCAACTCTATCTTTGTCATTTCTACTACTAGCTTCTCTTGAGCAGTCAACTTCATTAATTTCTCCCATCCCTTTCAACTTAAAGCATCAACCACAACATTAGCCTTTTCAGGATGATAGAGAATCTCGCAATCGTAGTCTTTAATCAACTCCAACCATCTTCTTTGTCGCATATTCAAATTTTTCTGTGTAAAGATATACTTCAGACTTTTATGGTCTATATATATATCTCACACCTTTCACCATACAGATAGTGTCTCCAAATCTTCATAGCAAACACTACTGCAGCCAATTCCAAGTCATGAGTCAAATATCTTTTCTCGTAATTCTTCAATTGATGCGATGCATACGTAATAACTATGTCGTTCTGCAAAAGCACACAGTCTAGTCCTTTATGTGATGCGTCACTATACACCACAAAATTCCCTATATCATCAGGTATTGATAACACAGGTGTTGAACTCAATCTTTTCTTTAATTCTCGAAAACTCTCTTCATATTTCTCCGTCCAAACAAACTTAACTACCTTCCTTGTTAAATTTGTCAACGGGGTTGCTGTAGCGCCCCCAAATTCTGGTCATAAATCACCATGAATTTGGTACACTAGTTGTATAACTATTACGGAAGATATAAACATAAATTATTTATACATTAAACAATACAAAATATCCCCAAGGTCGTGAACTTTACTTAAAACCTGAATCAATATCGAATCTAACATATAATGTTATTATTATACAATATTATTACAAATTTAGTTGCACACATAGTCCCAAGCTGAACTTGGCTTTGACTTTCCTTGTATCCAACGCATTCATCTTAATCTGTAATGTTTATCATGATATAGTAAGGGTGAGCATAAGTTTGCCCAGCAAGTATAATTTATTTGAGGATATATCATGAGTGAAAGAGTTTGAATAATAAGCTGGCTATAATTCAACAATATAGTTGTGAATTAGCATGAACAAACTTTTGACTAAACAAGTATTGAACATGAACAAATATATCTGGACCGAATGGTAATGAAGGTGATCAGCCTTTCATACCTGACTTATACACGCAATATGTACAGAGTACAATTCTATAATTTTTAGACATGGTAATCAGCAATGATTAACCACAAGTACATTTGAATACAATAACTCAAAGTAGAGTTAAGAAAAACTTGCCTGAACCGTTGATTACCGCTATGCAATTTAATAAGCTTTGTCTGACCCTAATATAAATAATATCGACCTACACATTAGAATAATATTATCACAGTATTTAAAATAACCTAAACATATTATCACACAATCCTATCAGTCTATAACACACATACGACATATCCTCAAGTTAAACTTTTACAGTCTGAATCGAGTTCGGTACAATTCTGTCATCCCGACGGTCTAGTCGGATAATCGTCGAGTTTAAGTTCAATTAAACTCTGTCTAAACACTTAACAATTATCTTAGGTAATTTTAATATCGATCAAGATAATTTTCCAAGTCTCATAATAATTTTTAAATAATTATTATAATTTATCATGAATTTTAAATCATTAAACTCGTATTTAAATGAATTAAATACAACTTAATTCTATTATCATTAATATTTATTTAATATCAAACATTAATGAAATCCTTAACATAATATTATAATATCTCTAAGTATTTTTAATACTTCATTATTATCTTTAAATGATTTTAAAGTAATTAAAACCATTAATAAATAATTGTCCTTACTATTAAAATATTAATATTTTTCATGACAAAATATCAAAAGTTATATTTTATAAATTAAAATATTTTTATAACACTTAAATCATTTTTATATGATTTATAAATCATAAATTCTATTTTGCCATAATTTATTTAATACACTTAGTAAATAAATTAATTACCATTAATATTAATTTATTAATAAAATTCCTCACAAAATATTAAAAGTCACTAAAAATAACTTAAAATATTTTCTTATATCATAATATAATATTTCATGATTTTTCTTAAATTAAAATTATTTTTAAATAATTTATTTAATATTATAATTAAATAAATTAAATATCCTTTATATTCCAAAAATATTAAATATTTATGAAATATACTCAAAATAATCAAAACTATTTTTCGGACTTTAAAATAATTTTTAGGAATTTATTATGTATTTTTAATAATTAAAAACTATTTTTATCTATTTAATAAATAAAATAATTAATTTCCATAAATAAACTGTCACTAAAGGGCCCTGTAGCGACAGAACCGTCGCTATAGGTGTTCTTGGCCAAACCCAGAATATTCAAACTGTAAGACCCCAACTTGTTAATAAATGAAATTAAATTTCCTCTATTTATTATTTTGAAATAGAAAGGGTTGATTTGATTAATGTGGTTAGTTATGGGTAAAATGCGCAAATATTTCAAATAAGTAAGTGGTTATAAAATTTTTATTTTTGGTCAGTGAATATTCGTTTGGTCGTGGAATATTCTTGCTGTCGGGGAATATTCGTACGATGGCGCAGCCTTGTGTGGGCCCCATAACGGAAAGCGATTGGATGAAGAAAACGACAAGTATAAGTTGTTTATAATTAACGGCATAGTTGTTACCGTTAATACTGTTGGAATACCCGGTGGTTAAAATACAGTAGCACACGGTATTGCACCAATTATTGATTTTTACGAAGGAAGGCACTACTCAATAATTGTTACAGTAGTTACTGTTCAATATTTTATTTTATTGATTCAATAATTGCTGCATTGATATTTTATATTATTGTTATTTCAATAATGATCATTGCACAGTATTTCCCATTATTAGATCAATAATTCATATTATTTGAATAATATTATTAGATAACATTATTGGCAATGTCTAGAAAGTTCTGTCTAAGGAGAGGTTTGGTCATCTAATTGCGTGCCAGTAAGGATAAATTCTTATTAGAAAGTCCGCTCTTTTATGGAAATGGCCTGGTTGTCATAAATGTGATTTTGTAATATTATTTGTGAATAATTAATTATTGATTCATATGATAAGAAAATATTTATTTTATGTGGATATAAATGAGGGATATATTTTTGTGGTTAAAAATGAAGGAGTTAATGTTGAGGTTTTTATCAGTATTTTTGTTGGAATGGAGGTATTAAAAATCAGGGTTTTTGAGATATTTTGCGGGGGTTATAATTTTTAATCCGACCGTTGGATCGTGGTAATTTTTGGATATGTTATACATATATAAGTTGATTATATGTCCACAAATTTTGAACCGTTAAAAATGAACGTATGATTTATTATGAATTTTACGAGATGACTGGTTCAGAAATTGTTGAATTTTCGGAGTTTATCATTTTGGTGGAAAATTCTAGAATTAGTGGGCCCCACTCTTGGTTGGTAAAGAAATGTGCTGAGATTTTTATTCAAATGTGGTGGGTGAGAATAGTAGCAGGTAAAGCCATCAGGTTGCATGTAAGACCCCAACTTATTAATGAATAAAATCAAATTTTCTCTAAATATTATTGTGAATAATAAGGGGTTAATTTGATACAATACTTTGGTTATGGGTGAAATTTGCAAATTTTGTAAAATAAGCAAGTGGTTATAAAATATTCATTTTGTCGGGGAATATTCGTTTGGTCGTGGAATATTCTTGCTATCGGGGAATATTCGTGCGACGGCGCAACCTTGTGTGGGCCCCATAACGGAAAGCGATTGGTTAAAAAAAACGACAAGTATAAGTTATTTATAAATAACGGCGTAGTTGTTACCGTTAATACTGTTGGAATACCCGGTGGTTAAAATACAGTAGCACACGGTATTGCACCAATTATTGATTCTTACGTAAGAAGGCAATACTCAATAATTGATACAATAGTTACTGTTCAATATTTTATTGATTCAATAATTGTTGCATTGATATTTTATATTATTGTTGTTTCAATAATTATTGCTGCATAATATTTTCTATTATCAGATCAATAATTCATATTATTTGAATAATATTATTAGATAACATTATTGGCAATGTCTAGAAAGTTCTGTCTAAGGAGATGTTTGGTCATCTAATTGCGCGCCAGTAAGGAGAAATCCTTATTGGAAAACCCCCTCTTTCCTGGGAACGGCCTGGCTGTCATAAATATAATTCTGTAATATTATTTGTGAATAATTAATTATTGATTCATATGATAAGGAAATATTTATTTTATATGGATATTAATGAGGGATATATTTTTGTGGTTAAAAATAAAGGAGTTAATGTTGAGGTTTTTATCAGTATTTTTGTCGGAATGGAGGTATTAAAAATCAGGGTTTTTGAGATATTTTGTGGGGTTATAATTTTTAATCTGACCGTTGGATCGTGGTAATTTTTGGATATGTTATACATATATAAGTTGAGTATATGTCCACAAATTTTGAACCGTTAAAAATGAACGTATGATTTATTATTAATTTTACGAGATGACTGGTTCAGATATTGTTGAATTTTCAGAGTTAATAATTTTGGTGGAAAATTCTAGAATTGGTGGGCCCCACTCTTGGTTGGTGAAGAAATGTGCTGAGATTTTTATTCAAATATGGTTGGTGGGAATAGTAGCAAGTAAAGCCATCAGGTTGCAGGTTAAGTCTGCTTCGGCGTGCTAACATTTTCCTATAAATAGAGGGCTAAGTTAGAATTGAAAATCACACCAGAAACAAGTTTTCTCTCTTTCTCTCTCTAGATTATTGAGTGTATTTTGTGAGTATTTAGATACTTTGAGAGTTTCTATTTATCAGAGCAAGTTTCTTTCAGCCTTATACCGGTATTCCGACCCGAAGTACTGATATTTTGAGGTAAGGGATAGTAAGGGATATTATTTTCTTCTTAATGATATTATTTTCTTCAATATCATTATGCTGAAATATTGATATGAGTTTTTATCAAATTTAGAACTTTTTGTGTCGGGGTTACTATTCACGTATACGGCACTATTCACGTATACGGTACTATTCACGAATACGGCACTATTCACCGAAAAATAAATTTTTTTCTTTTTGTCCAAGATGTCTATTATGGTTACTGTCTTTGATTGTATTCATGTTTTGATCTTTATTTTTGAATTCTGCTTCACAATTGATTATTATAAAGTATCATTGATCTTGGATAAACTGTTATACGAATCCGTAATATTTGTCCTTCTGTCTCACTGGATTCGTTCTCTTTAAGATATTTTTAATCTTCCTCAGTCCTAAATGATGATATTACTGAATATCTTTGGCCTGTAGTGCAAAGATGTATGATCACTTGATGAATATCTTTGGCCTGTAGTGCAAAGATGAACATGTGTTGAGATGAACATGACTGACAGGTGATACAAATGAATATCTTTGGCCTGTAGTGCAAAGATGAATATTTGGATAAAGATGATTATTAATTGATGTTACAGGGATAAAATATTGATGATGGACTTTTAAATCTTAGAAGATAGTAGAATTATTTCTCTACTTGACTCTTCTAATGGTTTGCTGTTTCCGCTGCAGTTGTTGATCTAAAACTTGTTGTCGATTATATTCTATCAGATTTTTCCCTGTTGAAGACTAACGATAATTTGTTGTATATTATCTTAGTCATAATATTCTTTACTGGGCTAGTTGAGCTCACCATTTTCCTTTTTGTTCCATTTTTCTTCTCAGGAGGTGAGAACATAGCAGGATCTAGTCGGGGTATGGAGTGATGGTTCTAAAAAGATGTTTTAGCAGTCCTCACTATTTCTGTAAAATAGTATTTGAATAATTGTAATGAGGATTTATTTGAGTGTGGATATTGTCCAAAAGACAATATTTGTATTTAAACTCACAGTATGTGTTGTAGTATTTTACACGACAATTGTATTATTGAAGTTGTAGTTTGCTTTCTGTACCATGTATTTGGCGACTCAAAATGGGTGTTGTATACCTATTTTGGGGGCGTCACAGTTGGTATCAGAGTTTAGGGATATGATCCCTGGCTGAGATGTGAGACAAGAATTAGGAGGGGAGAGACGGGGAATTCCTTCGCTAGTATGACCTGACTAAGTTTATTTGGTGTTTATTTGGTCGGTCAGAGTATAGGGATAATATATGACATGACTATTAACCCTTGTTTTATGACAGTATTTAAGAATGGCAGCTGAGAACGTTAATAATGGAGTAAATCAGACCGTGGAGACACCTTTGATCACCACCCAGGGGAACGTGCAACAGGAATGCAATATTCCTCCTGTAAACAACGTTATCGAGCAAACGATGAATGATTGAATGTTTAGGAGCTTTTTGCAGTTCATGCAAAATCAGACGAGGGAGACTCGTGTGCAGAATACGGGTGGAAATGATAACAACGCGCGGTTTGTCACAGCTAAGCAGTTCAAAGAATTGGGACCACCAGAATTTAAGGGAAAGCCGGATCCGATCATGGCAGAAACGTGGGTCAAGCAAATTACCAAGATATTCGATGTCTTGGGATTCACGGAGGAACAGAAGGTTCCATTCGCCACCTTTATGTTCCGCGGTGAGGCAGACTACTGGTGGGAGTCTGTGAAGCGTACCCAGCCAGACGCACTCAACATGTCCTGGGAAATATTTCAGAAACTGTTCAATGACAAGTACTTTTCTGAAAGTATTCGTAATATGAAGGAGGTGGAGTTTATCAGACTGGAATAAAATAACATGACGGTGTCCCAATACAAGGCGAAGTTTGCAGAGTTATCTAGGTTTGCACCTCATTTGGTCGAAAATGAGGAACGAATGACAAGGATGTTTCTGAGAGGTTTAAAACCCGAGATTCGGCAATATCTTATCTCTCATAAATTTTTTTTATATTCAGATGTTGTAAACATGACTCAATTATTAGAACGAGATAATGAGTATGTTCAACCGAGGGACCACAATCAGGGTCATACTGGTGACAACAGTCATCAGAGCGATGAGAACCAGCGAGGAGGGAAAAATACAGATAAAAGTGGTAATCACTCGGGTGGCCATCGTGGCCATGATAATAGGAGAGGTGAGTCAAGTGGAAATTTCAAGAAGAGAAGATTTAACGATGACAGGAAGACGTCGACAGCAGCACCAGCACCAGGAACAAATTCTTGGGGAGGAGAACGACCGCCAGTTAGATGTTACAGATGCGGAGAGGAGGGACATATAAGTCCAAACTGCCCACAATAGTTCAAGGTATGTTATAATTGTGAAAAGGAAGGACATATTGCTTGAGATTGTACTATAGCGAAACCAAGTCCAGCTGGGTCGGTGACCCCAAAAGCGGATACGGACAAAATAAAGTCGATGATTTCTGGAAGAGCGTTTGTCGTGACTGCCCAAAACGCGAGGAACCCGAACGAAGGTATAACGGGTTAGTTAATTATAAATTCTTGCGAAGTCTATACCTTACTAGATACCGGTTCTACCCATTCTTTTATCTCTCCTACTTGTGCTCAACGTTTAAACTTGACTACGGAGAAATTAGACTTTGACCTATCTGTGGAGACTCAGTTAGGAGAAATTTTCATTACATCTACAGTTTATAAATCTTGCTTAATCCAAGTTGGCACAATCACATTACCTGTTGACCTTATCTCTTTAAAGATACTTACTTTTGATGTGATTTTAAGAATTGATTGGTTAACTACTCATCATGCCAAAATTGATTGTTTTCGTAAGGTTGTTAGTTTTCATATTCCTAACCAACCTGTTATGCGAATTCAAGCAACCAAACCACTAAAATTAATCGTTGTCATACCAAGCCATAAATCCATTCGTTTATTGAAAAAACGGATGTCAAGCTTTCTTAGCCCATGTCATGGACTTGAACAAAAATACGTCAGATTTGAATGATATTTCTGTTGTTAGTGAATTTCCTGACGTATTTCCTAAAGAATTTCCTGGCTTAACCCAGAGCATGATATTGAATTTTTGTATTGATCTTCAACCCGATACAAAACCCATTTCTAAAATCTCATATTGAATAGCTCCTATTGAACTTCAGGAGTTAAAAATCCAACTACAGAAATTGGTACCCGAGCCTCTATCTGGTGACTTCCTTTGTGGAATGCACCAAAGCCAGACTCTTTGTAAGGGACTCTATATTTGTGTGGTGGTAAAACAATAGGTGCCATTGTGACGTGCTATCCAAAATTGGAATATGAATCACAATTGAGACCAACCGAAGTCGGTGACCAAAGTACGTAGCTTTCTGGGCTTAGTTGGTTACTATCGGAGATTCGTGGAAGGATTTTCTCGAATCGCTACTCTGTTAACTTAGCTGACTCAGAAAGATACAAAATTCGTATAGAGCGAGGAATGCGAGAAGATTTTCCAATAGCTCAAGAGGCAACTCATTCGGAACCTGTTCTGACAATACTATCTGGTTCGGATGGATTTGTTATCTACAGCGATGCTTCAGGCAAAGGGTTAGGATGTGTTCTCATGCAACATGGGAAAGTCATAGCCTATGCCTCGCGACAACTCAAAGAATATGAGAAGAATTATCCTACTCATGATTTGGAGTTGGCAGCAGTCGTTTTTGCGTTGAAGATCTGGAGACACTACCTGTATGGGGAGAAAGTGGAGATCTATACAGATCATAAAAGCCTCAAATATTTCTTCACCAAAAAGGAACTCAACATGCGGCAGCGACGTTGGCTCAAGCTGTTGAAAGATTACGATCATACCATCCAATATCATCTTGGAAAAGCAAACGTAGTAGCTGACGCATTGAGTAGAAGATCATATACGGGTACGAGTGCAATGTTGTTAACATAAAGGCCCATTTTGTATGACTTGCAAAGGATGGAGATAGAGATGAAGGCTCCAAGTACCCACATAATGATATCAAATATATGAGTAGAACCGACTTTAATCGATAAAGTTAAAGCCGCTCAAGCTACAGACCTGGAGCTGATGAATATAAAGAAGAAGGTGCAAGAATGTGTTATTCTAGAAGTAAGAGTCGATGAAGAGAAGAAAGCTCAAGCCTTCGATTTATTTGAAATCCTCGATCGAGTAGGAACTGTGGCCTATAGACTCGCCTTAACGCTAAGTATGTCGCGTGTTCATAATGTTTTTCACGTATCGATGTTACGTAAATATGTGGACGACCCAAATCATATTATTGCATTAGAACCAGATGAGATAGTCGAAGATTTAACGTACGAGGAGGTACCTGTTAAGATCTTGGATAGGAAAGAGCATGTTCTATGCACGAAGGTTATACCACAAGTTAAGGTTTTGTGGAGAAACCATGCTATTGAAGAAATGACCTAGGAGTTTGAATCAAAAATGAAAGCGAGGTATCTTCACCTTTTCGAAACATTAGGTACGTACGTCAATTTCGAGGACAAAATTTCATAAGGAGGGGAGGTTGTAAGACCCCAACTTATTAATAAAAGAAATTAAATTTCCTCTATTTATTATTTTGAAATAGAAAGGGTTGATTTGATTAATGTGGTTAGTTATGGGTAAAATGCGCAAATATTTCAAATAAGCAAGTGGTTATAAAATATTCATTTTTGGTCGGTGAATATTCGTTTAGTCGTGCAATATTCTTGCTGTCGGAGAATATTCGTACGACGGCGCAGCCTTGTGTGGGCCCCATAACGGAAAGCGATTGGATGAAGAAAACGACAAGTATAAGTTATTTATCATTAATGGCGTAGTTGTTACCGTTAATACTGTTGGAATACCTGGTGGTTAAAATACAGTAGCACACGGTATTGCACCAATTATTGATTCTTGCGAAGGAAGGCACTACTCAATAATTGTTACAGTAGTTATTGTTCAATATTTTATTTTATTGCTTCAATAATTGCTGCATTGATATTTTATATTATTGTTGTTTCAATAATTGTCATTGCACAGTATTTCCCATTATCAGATCAATAATTCATTTTATTTGAATAATATTATTATATAACATTATTAGCAATGTCTAGAAAGTTCTGTCTAAGGAGAGGTTTGGTCATCTAATTGCGCGCCAGTAAGGAAAAATTCTTATTGGAAAGCCTCCTCTTTCCTGGGAATGGCCTGGTTGTCATAAATGTGATTCTATAATATTATTTGTGAATAATTAATTATTGATTCATATGATAAGGAAATATTTATTTTATGTGGATATAAATTAGGGATATATTTTTGTGGTTAAAATGAAGGAGTTAATGTTGAGGTTTTTATCAGTATTTTTGTCGGAATGGAGGTATTAAAAATCAGAGTTTTTGAGATATTTTGCGGGGGTTATAATTTTTAATCCGACCGTTGGATCGTGGTAAGTTTTGGATATGTTATACATATATAAGTTGAGTATATGTCCACAAATTTTGAACCGTTAAAAATGAACGTATGATTTATTATGAATTTTACGAGATGACTGGTTCAGAAATTGTTGAATTTTCAGAGTTTATCATTTTGGTAGAAAATTCTAGAATTAGTGGGCCCCACTCTTGGTTGGTGAAGAAATGTGCTGAGATTTTTATTCAAATGTGGTGGGTGGAAATAGTAGTAGGTAAAGCCATCAGGTTGCAGGTTAAGTCTGCTTCGGCGTGCTAACATTTAACTATAAATAGAAGGCTAAGTTAGAATTGAAAATCACACCAGAAACAAGTTTTCTCTCTTTCTCTCTCTAGATTATTGAGTGTATTTTGTGAGTATTTAGATACTTTGAGAGTTTCTATTCATCAGAGCAAGTTTCTTTCAGCCTTATACCAGTATTCCGACCAGAAGTACTGATATTTTGAGGTAAGTGATATTATTTTCTTCTTAAATGATATTATTTTCTTCAATATCATTATGCTGAAATATCAACATGAGTTTTTATCAAATTTGGAATTTTTTGTGTCGGGATTACTATTCACGTATACGGCACTATTCACGAATACGGCACTATTCACCGAAAAATAAATTTTTTTCTTTTTGTCCAAGATATCTATTATGGTTACTATATTTGATTGTATCCATGTTTTGATCTTTGTTTTTGAATTCTGCTTCACAATTGATTATTATGAAGTATTATTGATCTTGGATAAAATGTTATACGAATCCCTACTATTTATCCTCCTGTCTCACTGGATTCGTTTTCTTTAAGATATTTTTCATCATCCTCAGTCCTAAATGATGATATTTCTGAATATCTTTGGCCTGTAGTGCAAAGATGTATGATTACCTGATGAATATCTTTGGCCTGTAGTGCAAAGATGAAAGTGTTGAGATGAACATGACCGACTGGTGATACAAATGAATATCTTTGGCCTGTAGTGCAAAGATGAATATTTGGTTAAAGATGATTATTAATTGATGTGACAGAGATAAAATATTGACGATGTACTTTTAAATCTTAGAAGATAGTAGAATTCATTCTCTACTTGACTCTTCTAATGGTTTGTTATTTCCGCTGCAGTTGTTGATCTAAAACTTGTTGTCGATTATATTCTATCAGATTTTTCCCTGTTGAACACTAATGATAATTTGTTGTATATTATCTTAGTCATAATATTCTTTACTGGGCTAGTTGAGCTCACCATTTTGCTTTTTGTTCCATTTTTCTTCTCAGGAGGTGAGAACATAGCAGGATCAGTCGGGGTACGGAGTGATGGTTCTAGAAAGATGTTTTAGCAGTCCTCACTATTTCTTGAACATTTCTGAGTTTCCCAGAAATGTTCTTGAGCAGTGTGGTCAACCTAAGTTTGACCATCATTATATTCGATTCTGTTATGTATTTGGGTAATCTAGAGGCATGGATAAGTAGTACTCATGTCAGTCTACACAAATCAAATACTAACTTGGCCAAACTACTTAAGACCTGTAAGATCCGAGGCCTGCAAAACCTTGTCAGAAATTCTGGAAAATTCTAGGTTGCCCAAAATTTCAGTTTCATGATCAGTCAACTAGGTTTGACCACTTATAACTCGAGATCTAAACATGATCTGGGCTTGATTCAAGTTCCAGATCAAAGCCCTTACATCATTCTACAATTCTATAACTTAAAACATAACAAACAATTAACATACAAGGATCTACAAGCCCTAACATTTGCTTGTCAGACAACATATTCTAGTTTTTCCATATTTCTAAAAACTTCAATTATGAGCATCTAGATGTTATGGGTCTAGGAAGTAACAACCCAGATCACTAATATATACAACAAATAACATATTAAAACACTTAATCATAACATCTAACATATGATCACATGATTTTCAAGTTTAGGGTTTATACCTCCTTTTTGAGCTTGATCTTGATTCTGACCTTGATGTTTGTTATTGGCAAGCTAAAGGATGATATTGACTTTGTTGCTCACTCACTTTCACTCTGAAATTTCAGATGGGAGAGAGAGAATGGACTTGGCTCAAATGAAAAATAAAGTAAGCTTTGTCTTACTTTTAAATCTCTTAGATTTTTAATCTATGGTCACAATTGATGCTAATTGGCAATGAAATCTGATATTTGTGAGATATAGGCACATGACTAGCTTAGGGTTGGTCACCAACCACTTACTAGGGCTAGATCTACACTTCATCCCATTAAAATATTCAAAAGGGTAGTTTGGTCATTTGACTTGTAAAGCTAATGGAAACTTGGTAACTTGTCACAACCCTTAGGTTTTAACCCTTAGGGTTTAACCCTAAGGTTATCCAAATTTCTTTTCTAAACTTTTTAACTAGGTATTAAAAATAGAAAATTAAGATTTCTAAATTATAATTAAGATTTTCTAATTATATTTAAGCTTGCTAATTAAGATTGATATTTTCTTAATTAAAATTGCTAATTTAGCAATTAGGTTCTATAATTGTACATTAGGGTTTCCAACTGAATAATTAGGATTTTCTAATAATCAATTAGTGCTATCCCTAATTAAATATAAAATCAATAACATAAAAACCTTATACTATCTTCAAGCTTCCAAATTAGGGTTTTAATATTCTGAATTAGGGTTTCGAATTCCCGAAACTGAAACTAGGATTTCCAAAACCGATGTTAGGGTTTCTTATCAGTCGATATGGTTTTCTAATTGAACGTCGAAGTTCTTAATATAATATTAGGGTTTGCCACTGATATAATTTATCTGGTGAACCCTTAACCCTTAACCACATACTGTACACATATATGACCATATACACAGAAAATATACACTTATATCCTTAACACTACAAACATTAACCAAAAGTTTTTAAATTCACAAAATTCCTTTCCAAAAATGTCAAATCCATACACTTATTTTTTTATCTAGGTTTAATATTTAACCTTAATTCAATCTTTTAAGATTTTAATAAATATCTAAATTCTCGGGTTATTACATTCACCCCTTCTTTTAAGAATTTCATCCCCGAAATTTACCTTACACCTTACACCATGCTCCATACACCATTCATCCATAGCATCACATGCTATCCAAAACACCACTCACAAGAGTAAAAATTTTCAATTTGTGCTGAGGAGTCATATAGACTATTGTCTGTCATTTTCGTAAAGGTTTTTTAGAAATTCATCTGCAAACCATCATAACTTACGGACATAGTGGGTAATTACCCTGTTATGCCCTGTACTGATCAAATACTGCTGGTCGGAACCATTTTCTTGTTCCTCTTATCCGCCTTAGGCGCATAAAATTTTCTTACCTCAGTCATATTAGATTCCGCACCAAAACAATTTGGTTCGGGAAATTTCTTTTAATGAACACTTAGAGTTTTCATAAACATTAGTCTGGCTGAATCGAATAGCATAGACTCATATCAATAATTCAATTCAATCGAATTATTTAAGTGTAGCCAAACCCTGTTGGCAAATTAAAATTTTTGAAAATACTTTTGAGAATGACGTCATGATGCCGTATTGTATTAACAGTCCGTTTGAGGATGCCGTCATCTAGTGACTTTGTCATAATACATCATACAATAGTGGAATAACGATGTTAAATCAAATTTAACAATAAGTATTCCTGCATTTACAACTCTATCAACATTTTATCATCTCTGCACCAGGTTACATGGTACATAAGCGATAATTAAAAATATATTTTGATATTTCATATCATTTGCGTCTAGCCGAAATAAGTAGCATAGACTATAGGTTAAAATGTTCCAAAAATTATTATGAGTCTCTATATATATATATATATATATATATATATATATATATATATATATATATTCAAAAGAACATTTAGTTCGTATTTAGCTTGATGTCAAAATTTCAAAGTCCAGCATAGCTATAAGATTTGGAAAACCTATGTCTCCACCAATGATCAATTACTTAGTAACCTATTTATTCCTATAATTCTCAATACTCCAATCACACATGTCTATACCCAGTTCGTCGAATTACCACACTTATGAGTTCAGGAACTTGCCACAATCATATGAGTTTAAGAACTTGTCCTAGTCAGACCTTTAGCGTCCATTCGCTGAGGGGTTCAAAAATATTTCATATAATTATGAGTCACGAACGTACCATAAGTATGAGTTTTAAGAACTCGCACTTAACCTTATATTCTCTAACTATACCCTACCTATCTATTATATACCTAAGAAAAGAATCACCTTCTCAACATGTATATAGCAAATAGCGTGACACAGACATTTCAATGATTATCAGTGTAAGAAACTAAGTGGTTGTTACACCAAACTCAGTTACTGACATAAATCCTCAATTGAACTCCCCACTTAATCCTAACCTCATTCTTAATACGAATTTCATTTAATCCGTATTCATAATCCTTTCCTGAATCTGTACCAATTCATAGTACAACTGACACGACATTCTTGCCGTAAACTTTTCAATCATTCGCTTGATCATTCTCATTACTATGACCTTATCCGATCACGGAGTGATCTTATCGTATAAATTACGATATATTTCTATGCTATAATCGTTTTGTTTTATGATCTCCTATCCCAGTACTTTTAGTCTTTTAGACTCTATCTATCCACCACTACTATTCACTTTTACTATCAGAGTTAGGAAACTCTGTATCTTTACAACTTATCGAGATTCGTCTTTGAATCTTACCGACACACTAACTCTATTTGAGTTAGGTCTTATCCTACCACTGCAGTTATTAGTCTAAGGTAACTCTACCCTAGGTTTATAACCAACAATTTTGATACCAATTGTAGCGCCCCCAAATTTTGGTTCTAAATCAACACGAATTTGGTACACTAGTTCTATAACTATTACGAAAGATATAAACATAAATTATTTATACATTAAACAATACACATTATCCCCAAGGTCGAGAACCTTACTTAAAACCTAAATCAATATCGAATCTAACATATAATGTTATTATTATATAATATTATTACAAAACTAGCTGCACACATAGTCCCAAGCTGAACTTGGCTTTGACTTTTCTTGTATCCGGCGCATTCGTCTTAATCTGCAATGTTTATCATGATATAACAAGGGTGAGCATAAGTTTGCCCAGCAAGTATATTTTATTTGAGGATATATCATGATTGAAAGTGTTTGAATAATAAGATGGCTATAATTCAAAAATATAGTTGTGAATTAGCATGAACAAACTTTTGACTGAACAAGTATTGAACATGAACAAATATATCTAAACCGAATGGTAATAAAGGTGATCAACTTTTCATACATGACTTATACACGTAATATATACAGAATATAATTCTACAATTCTTAGACATGGCAATCAGCAATGATTAACCACAAGTACATTTGAATACAACAACTCAAAGTAGAGTAAAGAAAAACTTGCATGAACTGTTGATTACCGCTATGCAATTTAATAAGCTTTGTCTGACCCTAATATAAATAATATCGATCTACACATTAGAATAATATCATCACAGTATTTAAAATAACCTAAACACATTATCACATAATCCTTTTAGTCTATAACACACATACGACCTATCCTCAAGTCAAACTTTTACAGTCTGAATCGAGTTCGGTACAATTTTGCCATCTCGACGGTCTAATCGGATAATCGTCGAGTTTAAGTTCAATTAAACTCTGTCTAAACACTTAACAATTATCTCAGGCAATTTTAATATCAGTAAAGATAATTTTCCAAGTCTCATAATAATTTTTAAATAATTAGTATCATTTATCATGAATTTTAAACCATTAAACTCGTATTTAAATGAATTAAATATAACTTAATTACATTATTATTAATATTTAATTAATATCAAATATTAATGAAATCCCTAACATAATATTATAATATCTCTAAGTATTTTTAATACTTCATTATTATCTTTAAATGATTTTAAAGTAATTAAAACCATTAATAAATAATTGCCCTTACTATTAAAATATTGATAACTTTCATGACAAAATATCAAAAGTTATATTTTATAACTTAAAATATTTTTATAACACTTAAATCATTTTTATATGATTTATAAATCATAAATTCTATTTTTCCATAATTTATTTAATACACTTAGTAAATAAATTAATTACCATTAATATTAATTTATTAATGAAATTCCTCACAAAATAATAAAAGTTACTAAAAGTAACTTAAAATATTTTCTTATATCATAAAATAATTTTTCATAATTTTTCATGAATTAAAATTATTTTAAAATAATTTATTTAATATTAAAATTAAATAAATTATTTATCCTTTATATTTCAAAAATATTAAATATTTATTAAATATACTCAAAATAATTAAAAACTATTTTTCAGACTTTAAAATAATTTTTAGGAATTTATTATGTATTTTTAATAATTAAAAACTATTTTTGTCTATTTAATAAATAAAATAATTAATTTCCATAAATAAACTGTCACTAAAGGGCCCTATAGCGACAGAACCGTCGCTATAGGTGTTCTTGGCAAAATCAAGAACATTCAAACTCATTATCAGACTGCTTACTTTGACCAACATTTAATCTATTGTCTAGTTGATTTCTGGGCTTGTAATTGTGCTAATGTTATAGTATACATGCAATATTACAACTACAAATCGATTTCATGACCAAACTATCTCACAACTGCAAGATTTAAGCTACAGAAAATGATGTCAGACGTGTTCTTGAGTTTTTGGGTTGCCCAGAAACTCAAGCAGTTGCAAGGGTCCACTTTGTGATTCAATTTGCTTGGTGTTCTGGTCATTACAATGTTGTTATTAAGGTCCAAATCTATAGTGCTCATGTCGTAGAACCATTACATAGCCTAATATCAACTTAACAACATAACCTATTCAAGATCTGGGCCGGTCAAAGTAGTCAAGAAAACTGTTCTTGAACATTTCTGGGTTTCTCAGAAATGTTCTTGAGCAGTGTGGTCAACCTAAGTTTGACCATCATTATATTCGATTCTGTTACGTATTTGGGTAATCTAGAGGCATGGATAAGTAGTACTCATGTCAGTCTACACAAATCAAATACTAACTTGGCCAAACTACTTAAGACCTGCAAGATCCGAGGCCTGCAAAACGTTGTCAAAAAATTCTGGAAAATTCTGGGTTGCCCAAAATTTCAGTTTCGTGATCGGTCAACTAGGTTTGACCACTTATAACTTGAGATTTAGACATGATCTGGGTTTGATTCAAGTTCCAGATCAAAGCCCTTACATCATACTACAATTCTATAACTTAAAACACAACAAACAATTACACATACAAGGATCTACGAGCCCTAACATTTGCTTGTCAGACAACATATTCCAGTTTTTTCATATTTCTATAAACTTCAATTCTGAGCATCTAGATGTTATGGATCTAGGAAGTAACAACCCAGATCACTAATATATACAACAAACAACATATTAAAACACTTAATCATAACATATAACATATGATCACATGATTTTCAAGTTTAGGGTTTATACCTCCTTTTTGAGCTTGATCTTGATTCTGACCTTGATGTTTGTTATTGGCAAGCTAAAGGCTAATATTGAGTTTGTTCCTCACTCACTTTCACTCTAAAATTTCGGATGGGAGAGAGAGAATGGACTTGGCTCAAATGAAAAATAAAGTAAGCTTTGTCTTACTTTTAAATCTCTTAGATTTTTAATTTATGGTCACAATTGATGCTAATTAGCAATGAAATCTGATATTTGTGAGATATAGGCACATGGCTAGCATAGGGTTGGTCACCAACCACTTACTAGGGCTAGATCTACACTCCATCCCATTAAAATATTTAAAAGGGTAGTTTGGTCGTTTGACTTGTAAAACTAGTGGCAACTTGGTAACTTGTCAGAACCCTTAGGTTTTAACCCTTAGGGTTTAACCCTAAGGTTATCCAAATTTGTTTTCTAAACTTTCTAATTAGGTATTAAAAATAGAAAATTAAGATTTCTAAATTATAATTAGGATTTTCTAATTATATTCAAGCTAGCCAATTAAGACTGATATTTCCTTAATTACAATTGCTAATTTAGCAATTAGGTTCTATAATTGTACATTAGGGTTTCTAACTGAACACTTAGGGTTTTCTAATAATCAATTAGGGTTATCCCTAATTAAATATAAAATCAATAACATAAAAACCTTATACTATCCTCAAGCTTCCAAATTAGGGTTTTAATATTTCGAATTAGGGTTTTAAATTCTCGAAAACTAAAACTAGGGTTTTCAGAACTGGTGCTAGGGTTTCTTATCAGTCGATATGGTTTTATAATTGAACGTCGAGGTTCTTAATATAATATTAGGGTTTATCACTGATATAATTTATCTGGTCAACCCTTAACCCTTAATCACATACTGTACACATATATGACCATATACACAGAACATATACACTTATACGCTTAACACTGCAAACCTTAACCAAAAGTTTTTAAATTCACAAAATTCCTTTCCAAAAATGTCAAATCCATACACTTATTTTCTGTCTAGATTTAATATTTAACCTTAATTCAATCTTTTAAGATTTTAATAAATATCTAAATTCTCGGGTTATTACAGTTACGATTTTGGAAAAGTCTTGAATAAAATGCCTATAGTAACCTGCCCATCCCAAGAAACTTCTTACTTCCGACGGTGTCTTCGGCTGATCCCAGTTTATCACAACTTTAACTTATGATGGATCTACCGAGATTCCGTCCTTATCAATGACGTGCCCAAGAAACTGTACATGTTCCAACCAAAACTCACATTTCAAGAATTTAGCGTACAACTTCTCTCTCCTCAATGTCTCCAACGTCGTCCTTAAATGTTCAACATGTTCCTCCTTGGTCTTGGAATACACCAATATATCATCAATAAACACTACTACAAATTTGTGTAAGAATGGTTTAAACACCATGTTCATCAGATCCATGAATGTTGCAGGTGCATTGGTTAAACCAAATGGCATAACCAGAAACGTGTAATGATCATACCGAGTTCTGAACGCCATTTTCGGTACATCCTCCGGCCTCACCTTCAACTGATGATAACCACTCCTCAAGTCTATCTTTGAGAAATATTCATCAGTTGATCAAAAAAGTCATTTATTCTCGGTAACGGATACTTATTTTTAATCGTGACCTTATTTAATTCCCGGTTATCAATGCAGAGCCGCATCGATCCATCTTTCTTCTTAACAAACAACATCGGTACTCCCCATGGTGATACGCTCGGCTGATTATACTTCTTGTCCAGTAATTCTTGCAAATGTACCATCAACTCGTTCATCTCTACTGGGGCCATTCTATATGGGGCTTTAGATATCGGGGCCGTTCCTGGCACTAAATCAATCACAATCTCAACCTCTCTATCCGGCAGAAGTCCAGGCAAATCGTCTGGACATACGTCTGTAAAATCTTTAATAATTGGTATTTCTTCTAACTTCGCACTCTTCTTCTGTGTATCAACTATGTAGGCTAAGATCCTACACATCCTTGTCTTAGTAACTTCTTGGCTTGCATCACCGTCAGACAACTTGCTTGTCGAGGCGACTTCCTGCCATAGAACACCACCTTTGATGGAGTCATAAGGTTAACACATTTCTTTTGACAATCAATTACTGCTTGGTAATTGAATAAACAATCCGTTCCCAATATAACATCAAACTCCCCAAGTTTAATTGGTATCAAATCCACCCTCATCTCGTGACCCTTTATAACCACTATACAATTCTTGTATATAAACCTAACAGGAATCACTTCCCTATTCGCAATCTCTATGCTTAAAGGGAAATCTAAATCTTCTTGAGGAAATTCTAAATTCTGAGTAAAATCATCGAATATAAATAAACAAGTAGCACCCGAATCAAATAGCACATAAACATTAATACCATTAATCGAAATGATACCTGACACCACATCCTTTGGCTGCACAACATCTTACACGGTCATGTTGAAAGTTCTAGTAGTAGGTCGCCTTGATTACATTGGTCCAGTGATAGTTAAAGTACCACCACTGTTGTTTCCTTTTCCTCCGCTTGCACCTCCCGCTGTCTTCTTAGGGCAATCGCGAGCCATGTGATCCTTCGACCCGCATGTGAAACATGCTCCCTTCTTTAGACTAAAGCAGTTTGGTGCAATGTGACCCTTCTGGCCACAATTGAAACACACCTGCTTCCCCTTTAAACACACACCAGTGTGGTTCTTCCCGCAAATAGCACAAGCTTCAAACTTCTTCTTTTGCTGACTTCCTTGTTGTCCTTCGGTATTTGAATTTTCACTCCATTTCCTCTTCTGGTTGTTTTTTCCACCATTGCTTCCACCAACCTTGTTTTCATTCTCATTATTTCTCTTATTTTGTTCTTGATTATATTTGGTTAAGGCATCGCTTTCACCTTCCGCGATAATTGCCTTTTCCAATACCACCGCAAACGTGTTTAACTGGAACATTAAAACCTTGTTATACAGCCAGGGCTTCAACCCTTGTTCAAACCTTCTTGCCTTACGCTCATCAGTATTAACTTGATACGTAGCAAACCTTGCCAGCTCATTAAACTTTGCAGCATACTCCGGCACACACATGTTTCCTTGCTCTAACTCCAAGAATTGACCTTCCATCTGATTACGGGAACTCGTTGGAAAATATATTTCAAAAAACATTTTCTTAAACCTATCCCATGCTACTATTCCTTGTCTCCCAAAAACCTTATTCGCCTGCCACCAATAGCCAGTTTCAGACTTCAACATAAATGTTGCGAAAGCGATCTTCTGATCCTCATTGATCACAGAATGAAAGGCATAATCCATTTCATTCATCTTAATCTTCTTCGTCTGAACCTTGGCTTTAGCACGTTCTACAAGCTAAGTAGCCTTCATCCAGGCGTCTTCTACTCTCGTACGCTTAGCTAACTCCTCCTTCAAGTCATCTTTTAACTTTCTAACTTCAGTCTTCATCTTCTCATTCTCAGCCAATAGCTCCTCTTGATGTCCCTCTGTGTGAACTAGGTTCCACTCTATATTTCCAAGTCGTGAGTCGAGTTACTGAATCTCCACATCCTTCTGCTCTATGGTAGCCTGACGCATCTCAGCTAGCTCCTTCAGTTCCTTTATCTTATCCTGTATTTCTATGTTTCGATCATACATCTCATCTTACATCTCAGCTGATATGGAGTTTGGTGAAAACTCCACAGGATCCTCTTCTCCATCCTCCCTCTCTATCTCCTCAGAGTCCTCCTCCTCAGGATCAGACACATGCTCATTCTCTTGTCCTTCCTCAGCAACCAACAAAGAAGGCTCCCTCTGGAATAACTATTCCCGCACAACGTGGACATCTTGGGGCTCCTCATCTCTAGGTACCTGAGGTATCTCTTCCCTAGCTTGACTAGATCCTTCTACGTTAGACATCCTAACAACAAAATTCTTTTAAGTTTTATTTATTATGTGACACCCTTTGATACTTGTGAGTACATAAGTTATTAACACATAGCACACAAAGTCTTTTATTATTTATCTATAATGAATTCTCGCAATTCATTCCTTAGAACTCGATAAGAGTTTATCACCACTATATTTTCTGTCTCCTTAAAGGTTACTTCCTAAGGTTTTCCCCACCTAAGGTTCATAACCTAAAGCTTTGATACCAACCTGTGACACCCCCAAATCCGGGTACTTCATTCCCATAGGATTTGGTGCTCACTATCCAAAATAATTATATCTAACTACCCATAATATATGATAAAGACATAACTTAAATAATTTAAACAGTAATGTTCTCCATTAAAGGGTTACATCAACTTTAGAAAATCCCAGGTAATCTAACCTTAAACTTTTACATAAGTATGCGGAATACATCACAAAATAACATACGTCTTATAACATAGTTTCAGTTAAGTAAATTCAAATAAGTCTTCATCACTTGTACATCTTTCCCTTTCCTTTGCTAGAAGATGGCTCATCAACTTTCTCAACTTTAGCTGCAGTGTTAAATGCAAGAGTGAGCAAACAATTGCTCACTAACATAAAGAATGATAATAGCATCAATATAAGGGTAAGCAATGAATACTGAATAATTGAGAACTTGTTCTATAAGTCAAGAATAGAAAATAAGCTCAAGATTTTTATTTGAGGATCTTAAGACCATGAACTATATCCTTGGTAAATAGGTATATTTACCCCAACCTTAATAGTCGTTTAGACTATACAGACCCTTCCTTACGTACTTAGGGGGATCAGTCCTTTGTACCATGTATTGTGCACAAACATCTAAACGCTAACGCGTACAAAATCCCCTATATTAGGGTTGTTCATCTCAGTTTGACTTTTAGAATTTCTGCACTAAAGAAAGTTTAGTTTGGAACTAGCTTAACAGTGATTCTTGAATTTTAGAACACTCGTCAATTATGGATTAGTCCGACCAATAAAGGTTTATTTTCTATTCAAGGGTTTAACTCAATAATATAAGATTGAATAACAATAATTAAGTCGAAGATCGAATATCAACAATAAACGATTGAATAAACATTGTATATACAAAGTGTTACATCCAAAAGAATTAGAAAATCTCATTTGAAACATTGAACTTGAACAGTTTATGCTTTGAATGGCAAGAACATTTATTAGGAACTTGCTCAATAAAAGATTAGAGTTTTAGAAACATGCACAACGATGTCAAATTAGGAATAAGAAACTTGCTAAACGTAAATATGAGGTTTAGGAAACTTGCATTCATTATAAAGAGAATGAAGTTGGGAAACTTGCCTCGTGTATAAGCTACACAATTATTACAAATGTTTGCCAAATACCCTACATATACCATTAAGATCACAATACCAATTAGTTATATTAAAACTAACTTCATTAATTTACTATTCATTTTAGTCATGTCTATAATTTTTATCTTAGGATCTGATTATCCTAGTCATTCACGTACCATGAATCTAACTCTCAATTGTATTATAGTACATAACATGGTGATTGCAAAACAACTCAAATTCTAATGACATCACATTCCAAACTCTCACAACTAATTAACTCGTGACTTTTAGTTTCAACGTTGTGATTACCATATGATATTATGTTTTATAACATGTTTTAGGTCCTTCAATAATCCTTAAAATATGTTAAGTTAACATTCTCCAAACTTTGTTGTTAACAGTTCATTACTGGGTCTGACTGACCACTGGAGCGGCTGCGCCAAGGTTACCTTTGAATCCGGCGCGCCCGCGCCCAGAGGCAGCGCACCCGCGCTAGACACCAGAATCAGTTTTGCAAAACGCGAACACATACTTTGTTTTAAGCCAAAAATCCTAATTTCACGTTAACATGGATAACCCACACACTCCAAACTTAACCAAAGTCACATAGCATATACACTCAATCCTTCTAACACCTAAAACAACTTACATAACCAAATTTAGAGGATTAAAATAATGTTTTCACCCTTTCCTTCATATTTCAATACTTTTAGCGAATTCAATCGCCAAATCCTTACTTCTTGACCAAATTACACCATTTCAATTGTGTTGTTTTCTTTTCTTGATATACCAACACAATCTACAATCAATTCACAGATTATAACAAGGATTGAATACAAACTTTTGGTCTCAACAAGCCACTTTGTACACATAAAACACTGTTAGTTCAACTTTCTTCTACAAACCATTTTTCCATGAATTTGATTACTCAACACAGCTTCTATATAACCATTAACAGATTACACATGTATATAATCAACACCTCAAACTCTATTCCAACAAAAATCCTAACTCACAAAAAATAGATTTACAAAGAAGAATTTGGAATTAGGATAAATTATACCTTTAATCCTCTGTTGTATTTTAGCAATAGATGGTGACAAGGTTTTAGTAATCCTTCCTCTTCTTCTCCACAACAAAACCCTAAATTTCTTCTCTAACTCTCTAACAATTTCTTTTGTGTTTCTCTCTTTCTCTGTTCTTCCTAGCCTTAGGATAATACGCATAAAAAAACCACAAACTGATATAGGCCTTTCCCCACGTAGTCTTCAATTAAAAAAACAAAACGCCTATCAATTATGTTATGTCAAAGGCCATAAGGCCATGTTTGGCTATACACAAAACTCCCCCTTTTAATTTATTTTTATATTACTTATATTATATAGTTCCATTTGTCACACATTTTTATTTAATTAATTTAATAACTTACAATTTCCATTATCATTATATTTGTGCTTAATAAATTATCACATATCTAATTTAATTATTAAATTAAACTAGAACATCATTTTATTTAATTTAATTATTTATTAAATATTAAAGAATTTATTTGATTTAATTATTTCATTAAATTAAATCTTCAAATAATAAAATTATCATTCATTAATTTAGTTAACATACACACTTAAATTATACCACAATTTTATCAATTATTTATTTATCTCAATAAATTAATTAATTAAAATATTTATTTAATGCAATAAATATTTAAAATTAAATACAAAATTCTCAATCGTTACATAGAGTGCATCTCCGCTTTGATAGAATTTTATGGCCATTCTATGGATCCGCTTTCTTTCAGTCTGACTCGCCTCAATGAGTGTAGATCCATCTCGTAGATACTCCTTGATATGCTGATACCAAGTGTGTTGGATGGGAGGCAGCTCTTCCGATACTTCTCCAATGTAGTTCCCATAGGCTGGAGCCTTTTGCTGGGCAAATGTGATATTTGGCATGTCTTCCTTATCAAGTATGTTGATCAAGGAGGCCAAAGTTGCTAGTACATCTGCAAAGTCATTCCTTTTTCGAGGAATGTGGAGGAAGGATATTTCTTCATACTCCGAAACTATCTGGATAACTTACCGATGGTAAGGCAGTAAATATAATTCTTTGTTATGATAGATCCATGTGGTTTGTCTGATTATCAATTCAGAATCTCCAAAGACAGTTAACCGTCTGACGCCCATGGATTGGGCTAGTTTCAACCCCATGATATAGCCTTCACACTCAGATGTGTTGTTGGTGCTGGCAAACTACAATTTGACGGCAATGGGATACTGCTCCCCCGAAATGGATACCAGAACTGCTCCAGCTCTAGAACCTTCCATATTTACGGCTCCATCAAAATACATCTTCCACGGATGATGTGCATTATCCTGATGGTGCTATTGAACTGTCATTACCCCTTCATCGGGGAAGTATGTTTCCAAGGGTTTGAAGTCCCCTAAAGGTGCTGAGGCCAGTTGATCTATAATTCCTTGACCTTTGATAAACTTTTGAGTCACATAGATGATGTTAAATTGTTGTAGGATCAATTACCATTTAGACAGTCGACAACTCAACATGGGTTTCCTGAACACGTACTTGAGAGGATCCATGCGGGATATGAGATGGGTTATGTGACCATGGAGATAATGTTGAAATCTCATGGGGGCCCATGCTAAAGCACAATAAGTTTTCTCAATCAGAGTGTACTTATGTTCACTACTGCTGAATCTTTTGTTGAGGTAATAGATAGCTCTTTCTTGGCCCCTATCATCTTTCTGCCGCAGCATGCAGCCCATGGCATTGTCATTGATTGATAGGTACACGAACAGGGGAACACTATCCCTGGGAGGTACCAAAATAGGAGCTTTAATTAGCTATTCTTTAATTGTAAGGAAGGCTTTCTGACACTCATCATTCCATTTCATGGAGGATTTCTTCCTTAGCAACTTTAAGATAGGCTCACAGGTTGCTGTGAGTTGGGAGATGAATCGGCTGATGAAGTCGATCCTTCCTAAAAATCCCTGTATTTCCCTCTCTGTCTGCGGTATGGGCATTTCCGTGATGGTCTGGATTTTTGTAGGATCCAACTCCATGCCTTTGCGGCTTACTAGGAATCCTAGCAACTTGCCTGAATTGATGCCAAAGGCGCACTTGGCCGAGTTCAGCTTCAAGTTGTACTTATGCAACCGACTGAAGAACTTTTTGAGATGATCTAGGTGGTCTTCCTCCCTCTGAAACTTGACAACGATGTCATCCACATAGATTTATATCTCTTTGTGCATTAGATCATGAAAAAGAGCCATCATGGCTCGCTGATAGGTAGCTCCGGCATTGATGAAGCTGAATGACAACCATTTATAGAAAAAGGTTCCCCAAGGAATGATGAATGCAGTTTTTAAAAGCAGTATGCACACAAGCCAATCATGTTTGATGATAAAGTATATACTTTGTAACAATCTTATTCATTTATTAATAAAAAGTATTAATTTATTAAAGGCTTTTAATTATCTACATGATGCTATTTTATAATATGTGATAAACCCATAGTTTTAAGTAATGCTTTTAGAATAATGATGATGATCATTCTAATGAGATTTAAATTCTTAGAAAGTTTAAAACTAAAATAGTTCCTAATCATTGGCTTACTAAATTGGGGATTAGTTAATCCAGATAGATTGGTACATGCGTTGCTTGTTCATTAGATGAGGATGATTGATCTCATGATCATTTGTGTGGAGACACTAAAGCAAGTATGTAAGTGCTTATTAGAGAATAAGTTCACTGAACGTGGCTCGGTAAGGAATACCTAATGGAGTTTTACTTGCCTGTCAATAGGAATTCTTGTAGTGATAGTAGTACAAGTGATACTTGGACTTGAGATCATCATAGTATCTTGTATATGATGAGTTATACTTTGACTTATATTCCTTATGATCCTTAGGATATATTAAAGGGTATGCCTGGGTATAATAAGTCATACATGGAGATAATGTATGATTAATAAAGAATTTACCGCTTCTAGTAAAAGAAGAGAAATGTCCTATGTGATTCGATAAATGACAACCCAGTAGTCCTTGGCCAAGGCAGAATGAAATTAGAAAGGAGTTTCTAATTTGCATTATTTAGAGTTGTGCATTTAAGAATCGAAATACATATAATTAAATAAAATAAGACTTCACTGTAATTCCATGTCTTATATTTAATTAGGACATTGTATGGTGGAAGGATTGAATTGTACGGTAACTATTTACTCAAAGGTTCTTTTATAATTAATGTTGAAATTAATATTATCTGGAAAGTCATTGATCGCTAGGGATGCTTATCCCTATTGTAGAATAAATATTATTTATTTAAATAAATTAATAATTTAATTTCTTTATTTAAATAAGATTAGAATTATTCTAATTGATTTATTCACAACCGGTTTAATATGGAGAACCTAAAGGGTCACACCATAAAAGGAAGAATAATTATTTAAGAAGTTAATGGCATAATCGTAATAATAAGTTAAGTTTATTTAATTTAATCTATACTGATAGAATAAATTAAATAGCTTAATATTTATTATATAATATTTTGGAAATATTAAATATAAATTAATAAGAGGAGTCTTATTATTATTATTATTATTATTATTATTATTATTATTATTATTATTATTATTATTATTATTATTTAATTCCTAAAAGAGTTTGGGAATTAATTAATAAAACTACTCTTATATATTCCTAATAAGATTAGGAGGTTAAATTAATTAAAAAAGTTTAATTAATTATCCCTAATAAGATTAGGGAGCTTAATTAATTAAAAGAATTTAATTAATTAAATAATACCCTATTTTCTAATTAGATTAGAAGGGTTAACTGATATCTTTATAAGATGAGTCTTATATCAGATATCAATATACGTGATTGTAATAGTTGGAGAGTACACCTTTTTCTAAAGAAATAGAAAATTAGGGTTTAGCCAACCACCCTTCTTCTTGAATAGTTCTTCTTCCTTGGTAGATCACCTCTAGAGGTCAAACACTTGGATGGCTTACGTTGATCAAAAGAAGGAACCCAACCCGGTGGATTCAAGTTGAACACGAAAAAGATTTGAAGGTAAATTTGTACCTGAGAAAGCTCGAATCTTCAAGGGTATGATTCTCATTCTTTATCTTTTTGTTTATTTAATAATTGTGCATAAAGATGATCGGGGTATATTGTTTGTAAAAATTTTAAACTCTGATTTTCCATGCTTTCGCTAATTTTGTAATTTGATTGCGTGTATGAATCTTACAAACCTAACAGTGGCATCAGAGCCAAACTTTTTATGCGAATTATTAATTGTCTTGATTTGATGTATATGTTGATATGTGTTTAGAACAATTTATTTGGGCATAATTTGTTGTATAAAATTTTATTTTTTTAAAAAAAAAAAAACACTTCGCGAACTGTTCCTCGCAAATTCCGTGATTCGCGAAGCCTATTTCTTCTTTTATAAAACGTTAATCCAGTTGCAGTAATTACATGGTTACGTTTACTTGAATCATGTCCACCAGATCATATTATATATATATATATATATATATATATATATATATATATATATATATATATATATATATATATAAAGCGTCATTAGCGTGATTATTATATATATAATACTCTTAATTATTTTATAATTAAAAAAGTTTATTTTAATCTTAAAATAAAATTTTATTTTATTTTTAAAATAAAAAGTTTATTTTAATTTTAAAATTAGATTTTATACTAACTAATTAGAGTTGGAATTGGATTCCACGATAACTAATTGGAGTTGAAATTGGATTCCACGTTTTCTTAAATAAAGGAGTTTATTTAGATATGAAATAAGATTTCATATTATTCAAAATAAAAGAATTTATTTATGAATAGGAAAGAGAATCCGTATTTCCTTAAATAAATGAGTTTATTTGATATGGAATAAGATTTCATATTATTCAAAATAAAAGAGTTTATTTGTGAATAGGAAAGAGAATCTGTATTTTTTTAAATAAATGTGTTTATTTAGATATGAAATAAGATTTCATATTATTCAAAATAAAGGAGTTTATTTGTGAATGAAAAAGAGAATTCGTGTGTCCTTTAATAAATGAGTTTTTTTTACTTGGAATTGGATTACATAATTAATTAAAATAAATGAATTTATTTTGATTAAAATAAAATAGTTTATTTTATTCAAAATTGGATAAATTAAAATAAAAGAGGTTTATTTTGATTTAAATTTGGATTAAAATAAATGAGTTTATTTTGATTCAAAATTAGATTTTATGCTAACTAAATTTGCCCATTAAATGATCAATATATATATTGAATGTTTATTATTCATGAGATGAATGTTATTTATTGATGCATATGGTGATGTGTATGATAATAAATGAGATTGATTATGGACTATTGACCAATGTGATTGGATTTTATTTTAGTTGGATGTATGAATGTATGAGTTTTATTAAATAGAATATTCGTACCTCGTCTTCTCTAATTTTTTCTTAATGTAAATTCTAACTCCATCCTATGTACTTTCCCTTGACTACTGATCAAGGTTTCTATTTATTTTAAATAGTTTTGTAATAGGAATAGTTAGAATTATTTTTGAAGAATTGGAGATCAAGGAGCAAGGAGCGTTTGAAGACCCGTTTTGTAACGGAGCCTGGGTTTAAATGTAATAGTTATATTTAAATTTAATTCTTGCACCCTAGGTTTGACCTTTTGGTTCACTTGGTGGCTCTAGTGAACTAAACTAGAATAAAAGTTCATAATCAATTTGGATAGATTATAGTATTCTATATGAACATGCGTATACTATATATATATATATATATATATATATATATATATATATATATATATATGCAAACTTGTTTCGCATGTTAATTAATATGATGCGTATTTTATATATATATATATATGTGCATGCGCGCTAAAGAAGATGAGACAAATTAATAACAAACCCCTCAAATATTTTATATTAAGTTGTAACATTGAAAGATAATTGGAATATCGAACGTTGCCTTCTAGCATGATAGAAACAATAGAGTATTGAATATTTAATATGAGTTTGTTGTGCACATACAAGGGCTGTAGTTTTCTCTTCACTTATATAGAAATGTTGGGTCTGACTTAACTTAGATCATTTTAGTTCGGATGTACACACTTGACCATTATGATCTAAGAGGCAAAATACAAGGAATTGCATAGTTTATATAATTGACAAGAGTTGTCTACCTATTTATTTATATATAGTTTGTTGTGCACACACAAGGCTATATACATTTGAAATGAGATCCTTATTCTCACTAGCATATCTTTAATTAGATATCGTTGAACTATATAAATTGAGGGTAATGTAGTTTGATAAAAATAGTGAGAGATACCAATTTAAAACATGCCTAAATTATTTTTGTAATTAATAAAAGAATGTATGCTAAAATGTTATTAAGAACAAATTCATTTACAGAATTTTATAATGTCTAAATTACTATCACTGCGAAACATATTAGATGTTAATTAACCGGACCGAATTACTCGGATTGGTTAAGGAATTTGAGAATAGTTCTCATGGCTAAAAAGCAATCTTATGTACTTAATACGCCTATCCCTGCAATGGTTGCAGACAATGCCTTTGAAGAAGAGATTGTTACTTTTAGAAAGTGGTAAGATAATGCATAGTTGGCTTAATGCATCATGCTCGCATCCATGAGTAACGAGCTTCAGTGTCAGCATGAAACTATAGATGCTCCTACTATATTCCTGCACCTCAAGTAGTTGATGGTGAGGATAGTAGGACTAATAGATATCAGATGTCTAAGGAGCTCTTCCGATCTAGAATGACCAACGATACTACAGTACATACACTTATCCTAAACATGATCTATTTGATTGAATAATTAGGACAACAGGTTTTATCATGGATGGAGAGTTGAGCCAAGATTTGATCTTGCACTCACTCCCCGACTCCTTTCACAATTGTTGTGAATTTTTCATATGGACAAGCTAGATATCAGCTACGCTGATTTGCTTAACATGTTGAAAAATGTTGAGAGTCACTTTCCAACCAAGAAAGATAAGGTCTTACTGGTAGGGGTCAAATGATCTTCTAAAAAGTAGAACGATTCAAAGAAGGTAAATAGAAAGACAAAAACAAAGGATAATAAGAACAAAACTGATACGGATAGCAAAGGAGTTTGCTTCCACTGCAATAAACCTAGACACTTGAAAGGAAACTACAAGAAGCATCTTGTAGAAGCTAACCAGAAGAAGCTTAGTGAAGCTTCGGTTACAAATATAGTTTTTGTTCATGATTGAAATAAATTTTTCTTTAAGTCAAGGTTCTACTTGGGTATTGGATACCGGCTTTGTTTATCATAAATATAGATTTATGAAGGGACCAAGCAGAAGTAGAAAGCTAAATAAAGGATAAGTAATCCTATGTCTGGTAAATGAAGCAAAGGTTGTTGCATTAACCATAGAAACTTATAGTTTAGCACTGCCTACGGATAAATTGTTATTGTTATTGTATTCAAGTTCTCGTTGGAAATATTATTTCTATTTTGTTGTTGGACAAAGAAATCTTTGGTATTATATTTAAGAACAATTGTTGTTCTATTTATAATAATAATGTTTTGTATAGAACTGAAATATTACTTAATGGATTTTGTATACTTGACTTACGGGAAAATAATTTTTCAAATTGAACAAACTAGTATAAGAAAAGGAGATGATCATTCAAAGAGTTAAATGTGTATATTACTGAAATACAAGTGTGAATTATTTGAAAGGTTCAAAGAATTCATAAATGAAACAAATTACAAAGTATTAAGATTCTTTGATTAGATCAAGGAATAAATACATGTGCAATAAGTTTCTAGATCATCTCAAATGGTTTTATCATAATGGACGCCTCCTGATACGTAATAATTGATTTACGTATCTGAAAGGAAAAATCGTACCTTGTTGGACATGGTACAGTGCCTAATGATTTTACCGATATTCCAGTATCCTTCTGGGGTCATGCCCTAGAAATGGCTACAAATCTACGAAAAGGTAACCTCAAAATTCGGGCTCAAGACTCTATAAGAGTTATAGATATGGAGGATTCCTAATCTTAAGTATGTTAAGATAAGGGGTTGTCCAACTTATGTGAAAAAGTTTCAAAGGATAAACTTGGGACAAGATTTGACAAGTATAGAATTGTGGGACATCCTAAAGTAAGTTTAGGGTATATGTTCTATAATCCTACTTAGCAAAAGGTGTTTGTCGCGAAACACACTGCCTTCTAAGATTAAGGTGTTTATCATTGAAGGGGCTAGTGAGAGGATAATAGGTCTTAAAGAGTTCAAGAACCACAAAACACTATAAGTCAAATAAGAGGAACATGTAGATAGACTTATTGTACCACAACTGAATCATAAATCTAGAATAGTACTGAAGATACCTAGGAGGTATGGATTCATCATATGTGATGATGATGAGGTACGTATCATATAAGATGATGATCCAGTTACATACGATGCGGTAAGAGTTGTAGACACTCAAAGAAATAGATTGAAGCAAGTTTCTCAAATATAGAACATTCGTTTTGATGAGACAATCAAAAGAGTTTGATTTTATCAAAAATAAGAATGAACCTAGTTTGTACAAAATGGTAAATGGGAGCGTCGTGACATTCCTAGTATTATTTGTTGATATACTACGGATAAGGAATGACATACCAATACTACAATTAGTAAAGATAAAGTTATCTAAACGTTCCTCCATGAATGATTTGGGAAGAGTATCTTTATTGGGGATACAAATCTATATAGATAGATTTAATATGATGCTCGACTTAACCAAAAGAACGTATATTAATTTGATGCTAAAGTTATTTACCGTGACAAACTCTAAGAGATGTCTCATGTTGATGAGTTATGGAGTGTATCTCTCTTAATAGTCCCCATAGAATCCTGAAAAGAGAGATCACATGAGTGACAATCATGTATACAATAAAATATACGAGACCTGATGATGATCGGTCATATTCTGGAGATGATCATTGTAAGACAGTAAAAAAATATATCTTAAAGTACTTAAACCGACACTAGGATGTGATTAAAATTTATAGTGGGTCTAAATTAAAACTAGAGTGCTTAACAGACTCAAGTTTTTTAGACAGACCAAGACAACAGAAAATCCACTTTAAGGTAAAGGGTTACCTTGAACAGTGGTGTAGTAAATTGGAAAGGTTCTAAATAGCAAAGAGTTGCTGGTTTTGTGATAAAGACAAAGTATATAGCTGTAAATGAAGCTGCACGTTGATTATTTGGATGAAAAGTTCATTATAGAACTAGAAATAGTTCCTAAGTCTCATCTTGGATCTAAACATGTGTTGTGGCACTTTCATTATTTTATAAGAATCATTAAAAGATGGAAAATCACTATAGAGATAGTGGACTCTCAAGAACAACATTATATATCCATTACCTAAAGCTTATCCAACAGCAGGATAATCGTCACTTAGAGAAGAAGGGTATGAGATATTATAGCGATTGACTTTAGTGCAAGTGGGAGATTGAAAGTAGTAGGCACATAGGTCAATCAAGTTTGATGACAAAGCATATACTTTGTAACAATCTTATTCATTTACTAATAAAAAGTATTAATTTATTAAATGCTTTTAATTATCTACATCATGCTATTTTATAATATGTGATAAACCCATAGTTTTAAGCAATACTTTTAAAATAATGATGATGATCATTCTAATGAGATATAAATTCTAAGAAAGCTTAAAACTAAAATAGTTCCTAATCGTTAGATTACTAAATTGGGGATTAGTGAATCCGGATAGATTGGTACATACGTTGCTTGCTCATTGGATGAGGATGATTGATCTCATGATAATTTGTGTGGAGACACTAAAGAAAATATGTAGGTGCTTATTAGAGAATAAGTTCACTGAACGTGGCTCGCTAAGGAATACCTAATGGAGTTTTACTTGCCTGTCAATAGGAATTCCTGTAGTGATAGTAGTACAAGTGATCATTGGACTTGAGATCATCATAGCATCTTGTGTATGATGAGTTATACTTTAACTTATTCCTTAAGACCCTTAAGGTATATCAAAGGGTATGCTTGGGTATAATAAGTCGTACATGGAGATAATGTATGATCAATAAAGAATTTATCGCTTCTAGTAAAAGAAGAGAAATATCCTATGTGATTCGATAAATGACAACCCAGTAGTCCTTGGCCAAGGCAGAATGAAAGTAGAAAGGAGTTTCTAATTTGTATTATTTGGAGTTGTGCATTTAAGAATCGAAATACATATAATTAAATAATATAAGACTTGACAGTAATTTCATGTTTTATATTTAATCGAGACATTGTATGGTGGAAGGATTTAATTGTACGGTAACTATTTACTCAAAGGTTCTTTTATAATTAGTGTTGAAATCTATATTATCTGGAAAGTCATTGATCGCTAGGGAGACTTATCCCTATTGTAGAATAAATATTATTTATTTAAATAAATTAATAATTTAATTTATTTATTTAAATAAGATTAGAATTGTTCTAATTGATTTATTTACTACCGGTTTAATATGGAGAACTTAAAGGGTCACACCATAAAAGGAAGAATAATTATTTAAGAAGTTAATGGCATAATCGTAATAATAAGTTAAGTATATTTAATTTAATATATGGTGATAGAATAAATTAAATAGACTAATATTTATTATTTAATATTTTGAAAATATTAAATATAAATTAATAAGAGGAATCTTATTATTATTATTATTATTATTATTATTATTATTATTATTATTATTATTATTATTATTATTATTATTATTATTATTATTATTTAATTCCTAAAGGAGTTTGGGAATTAATTAATAAAAGTACTCTCATATATTCCTAATAAAATTAGGAGGTTAAATTAATTAAAAGAGTTTAATTAATTATCCCTAATAAGATTAGGGAGCTTAATTAATTAAAAGAATTTAATTAATTAAATAATACCCTATTTTCTATTTAGATTATAAGGGTTAACTGATATCTTTATAAGAGGAGTCTTATATCACATATCAATATACGTGATTCCAATAGTTGGAGAGGACACCTTTTTCTATAGAGATAGAAAACTAGGGTTTAGCCAATCACTCTTCTTCTTGAATATTTTTTCTTCGTTGGTGGATCACCTCTAGTGGCCAAACACTTGGGTGGCTAACATTGATCAAAGGAAGGAACCCAACCCGGTGGATTAAAGATGAACACAAAAAAAGATTTGGAGGTGAACTTGTACCTGAGGAAGCTCGAATCTTTAAGGGTATGATTCTCATTCTTTATCTTTTCGTTTAATTAATAATTGTGCGTAAAAGATGATCCGGGTATATGGTTTGTAAAAATTTTAAACTCTGATTTTCCATGCTTCTGCTTATTTTGTAATTTGATTGCGTGTATGAATCTTGCAAACCTAACAGTTTTCTCACGATCCTCTTCAGCAACCATGATTTGATGGTACTCAGCAAAGCAGTCAGCAAGGAGTACATGTCATACGGAGCTGTATTGTCAATGAGTATGTGGATGAATGATACAAGAAGGCTATCTTTGAGACAAGCTTTGTTTAGATCCCTATAATCCTTGCAAACTCGCACATTCCCTCCCAATTTAGGCATGAGGACTGTGTTGGATAGCCACTCAGGGTAAGTTGACACCATGATGATGTTGTCATGAAATTGTTTCATAATTTCTTTTTTGACTTTTAAACTCCACTCGGGTTTTAATCGCCTAAGTTTCTGCCTGACTGTCTTGAATCCCTCTTTGATGGGAAGGCGATGAATGACGATGTCAGTTGACAAACTGACCATGTCTTCATGAGACCATGCAAACACATCCTAGAATTGGGTCAGTAGAGTAACCATGTCATTCCTTTGGCTTGGAGTAAGGTTCGTACCAATCTAGATTTGTTTGGGGTTTTTTGAGGTTTCGAGGTTAAAAAAGGTGGTTTGATCATGATTTGGTTTGGGTTTGTCTTCAACCCATTCTTTGATCTCCTGAGGTATCTCATAGTCCTCTTGTTCAATCTCCATCAAGTTAGAGTCCAACTTTACATCAAAGTTGCAGCCCTCGTGAAGAATAGGCACCTCATCAGCAAGTTTAGGCATATCTAACTTTAGAATCCTGAAATAAAATGCTTTCACTTAATATATAAAAATATTCAATCATACAAAGTGTTAGCATGAAATGACAAAAGCAACTTCTAATACTATGCAACAAAAGAAAGCAGTTATTGCTATCTACAGGGCAGAGAGAGTTTCTACCCTTTTTCCCTTGTCAGTAAATGCAAGGAGTGTTGCTCCAATTGCCAAGGGTTAAGTCCTGATGGACATCTGTGATGAAGGTGTTGTTATCGTCCTCCTTCTTTTGAATGACGACCATGATGTTTGGACAATCATCATCTAGGATGTCCATGTTCATACCTTATGCATGGATCAGGATACGCATGTTTGACAAATGTATATTTATCTCTTATTTGCGCCTTTGATTCCTTTCTTCCTTATCTGGATCTAGAATCAGGGCTTCTTTTCCTTTAACCGATATCGGTTTAGGAAACAACATAGCTACCACAGAGGCAGGAACTTTTAGTGAATGCCATACAAGAATAGAACCTATAGGTTTAGGCAACAGCCTTGTAGATGAAGGAACCGGTTTATGCTTGTGAGGGTTCATGTAACTGGACCCAAAGGAGTAGCCTAGTCCGGCTGTCCCTGTCTGGTTGGGAACTTGAATTGGGAACTTGATTCCCTAATAATCCTTTCCTAACCCTTATGTAGCTTGAAAACCCAAGGATATCATCTCTTGACTTGCCGACATTACCTCGGCAGAAATTCTTGGTTTTAGAGGTGGAGCCCCAATGGGATGATAGTGTGTGTTGCTCACCTCAAGGGCGTAGAAGCTGACAGGCTTAACTTCTTCATTAAAATTGATAAGTGGTATATCACTTTGAACATGACATTTTGGCTCGACATTGACAGTGACCAGATTACTGTTGATGATATACTTGAGTTGTTGATAAAGAATAGATGGGACGGCTCCCGCTATATGAATCCAAGGTATTCCCAACAGTAAATTATATCCTGTAGTGATCTTGAGCACTTGGAAGAAAATGTAGAATGTATGTGGATCGATTTTCACAGGTAGTTCAATCTCTCTGACAGCATTTCGTCGAGATTCATTAAAAGCTTTGATGATTATATGGGTGCTTCGAATACTGTTGAGATTAATTTTCATTTTTTCCAATGTGGCATAGGGGCAGATGTATAGGGATGATCCTCCATCTATTAGCACTCCTTCGACCACATATCAGGAAGATATAACCGCTTTAAGCAACGGTTTGTAATGACCCATCCCTTCAGGAGGTATGTCATCATCAGTGAAGGATATCACACTGCTATTGAAGATGTGATCAACCAGATGATGGAATTTTTCAACATCCACTATCTTTGGCAAGTGGGTTTCTTCTAATATTTTCAGTAAGACCTTCCAGTGATCTTCTAAAGAGAAAACTAAGTCCATAATAGAGATCTGTTGTGGAGCTTCTTTCAAGCTCTGAACCACCTTGGCTTCATTGTGTCCCATTTGACGGAGGAATTCTTAAATCTTCTCATTCGGCACTTTCCCCTTAGATCTGATGATAGGCCTCATCACTCATTGAGGAAGATATAGTGGATTTTCTTTAGAAACTGCAGCAGTTATGTTTGATGTTGATCCTTTAACCTCTCTATAATTCCATGGCAATTTTTTAAGGCTAATGATAGGATATTGTGGCCTGAACTGCAATATAATTGGCTTTGGTGTAGCCACCTTTAAAGGATTTTCAACTCCTTTGAGATGAATTGGTTGAATTGTAAGTGGTGTGGCAGCCAAATCTCCTTCAGAGGATATAACTGCTATAACTTCCTTCCATCCTGGAGGAAATGTGCCCCCACTCTCCGATGATACAGCGTCATTGTCTGCCATTTACAGGTTACCGCTGTTCAATCATGTTTTGAATAAGATGGCAGAGTGCCCAGCATTCCTCAGTGTCGTGACCGCGAGAGTGGGAGTGGTATTGACATGCTCCATTAGCATCAAACCGTTTTGAGCGTGGACTGACCGGAGGTAGCAGTGCTATGATTTTTCCCTCATTGATTAGCATCTGTAATATTTCTTCCATCGGTTGGCCTAAATAAGTGAATTCCCTTTTGTCAGTGAAGCCCCGACGAGCTTTGGCTTTTGTTTTTCTTGAAAACTTTCCCTCTAGTGTTTCACTTTCTTGAGTAAGTGGTGGAGTACTTGTGATGAGAGAAAGGAGGCTAGTATGCTCTTGACTAAATAGCTAACGTGTGACTTGGTGTTGATGAATTACCAGTTTTGCCAATTGATTGACATGTTCGCCAAGAGATTTTAACTCTCATTCCATCATGAATTGGAACTCTTAATAATCCAACTTGTCCGATTATCCTTCCTGATTTGGGATGAGCCACCCATAAATTTGAGGTATCTAGAGCTCTCTCCACTGCCCCTGTTGATCATGTTAACCTCCTCTTCCTTGTGTTGAGGGAGAGGGTTGTTTAGAACATGTGGTTTGTCGGGCTTGGCCACTACGATCTCACCATTGTCAATTAAATCATGGATCTTATGCTTAAGGGCCCAACAATCCTGAGTGTCATGGCCTGGAGCTCCAACATGGTAAACACACTTCTTATTTGTATTGAAACCATTTCCACTCGGGTTGGCTGGTGGAAGGAGATGAGTGATTTTCTTCTAATCTGTCAGAAGTTTGAGAATGTTTTCGAGTGAATCCCCTAAGGGTGTGAACACTCTTGTACATCTGACTTCTCCACTCTTTGGAAATGGATGGTTTGAAGACTGTGCTTGAACAAGGGATAGTTTCTCCTCTGAATAAGCAAGTTTTGATTACCTTTTTGTCCTTGCAGTATCAAGGAAATATCCTATTCTTTCTTCTTATGGACCCTTCGGGGGTTGTTCCCATAACTTCCAGATTAGATATGCTCAGCTATGACTTTTAATGCTACGAGGTCTTAAATCTTCCCAGATTTCAATCCCATTTCTGCCATTTCTCCGTGCTTAATCATTTCTGAGAACAGCTTTCCTATTCCAGCTAGGACCCTCTCATAAAATGGAGCTTCTTGAATATCTATGAAGGTCATCACCATTTCAGACTCTGTCATAGATGGGATAACTTGAGCAGCTAAACGCCTCCATCTTTGGGCATACTCTCTGAATGACTCATTGACTTATTTCTTGACCTTGGTAATTTTATACCGGTCTGGAGCCATCTGAGTTTGAAAGTTGTATTGACTAAGGAAAGCATGGGCTAACTCCTCCCAACTGTGAATTTTGGAGTTATCCAATCTGGTATACCATGCTCTGGCTTCTCCAGTCAAACTTTTCTAAAGTAGCTGTATTTTGAGCTTTTCATTCTCGGCATAAGATCCGAGCTCTCTAATGAACACTTTTAAGTGGGTATAAGGATCTCCCAATCCATCATATTTCTCAGAATCGGGAGTCTTAAATTTCTCCGGATAATGAACCCCGGAGAAGATGCAAATGTCTGAATATAAAATTCTTCTATGTGTTCCAATCCCTTTGATGGACCGAATGGTCTCTTCCATTTATAGAACCTTCTTCCGAATATCACCGGTGTCTTGATCTTCTTTAAGATGGGTGATTTCAGGGGTTTTGTTGGTCTTATCAGGCTAAGACTCAGGTGCTGAAACTTATTTGTCCAGACTCTGGGTTCTTCCATGTGTAGAGGATTTTGTGTGGATGGATATTTGTGGACCCTGAGTTGATTTGCGTAATTCTTTGAGCAGAACAGCCAACTCTATTATTTGATTACTTAATCCTTCGAACTCCTCACGAGAGACAGGAGTAGTGTTGATCGATTTCGTAATCAATGAATACGTGTAAGTATACACGGTCAACAAGTAATAAAGTGAAAGTAGAGTATCGTTCCCACGAGGAATTATTTAATAAAAATCACCAAGCACTAATTCTTAACCAAACTAATTTTATTTAAACAACCTCAAATCGTGATTTTTCTAATTAAGAAAACTAAATTAACTAATTAAACTGAATTGCTTTATGACTGAATTCAGATAAATAAAGATTAAGACTTCAATATCCGTAATTATGAACTATAAATCAATTATCCAACTATCCCATTTATTATGCCTACTGAATTGTTAACGGGAATTCTCCAGTGCCAAAAGCCCTTTCTCAAGTGATCATTTGCCTTTTATTTAATCCAAGTTAATTTTCCTATATCCCTATACAAAATAATTGAATTAAACTCAATACAATCCCAATTCCTTATGTGTTACATGCGGCAAATAGATATTCTCATTCTATTCACAAACCTAATTATTCACTGTGCAAATAACTAAGCCACATGTCACTAAGCCCAGTTCTAACCCTAGAATTCCTTTCCCAATTCCTTCTAGAGTAACAAGGTAATTATTGGCCAGATAATTAATCAATAAGCACAAAGCAAGATGAATAATTCACTTCAACATAAATAATTGGAATAAATTAAATAATCAATTTATAACCATAAAAAGTTCAATTGAAATCTTAATAAAAGAGTTAGTTCATAATTAATGAATTAAAACCAAGAATCCACAATTGAATAAACATTAAAGATAAAATATGATAAGAGAAGAAAACAAAATCTGTTGTCAGCAAATCTGATGCTCCCCTATTGCTCTTGTTCTTGATCTTCAGTGTTCTTCAATTTGCTTCAATCTCCAAAACTAATAAGAACTAGAGTTAATGTCTAATCTAATGGAGTGTATCTCTAATCTAAGCTATGTAATCCCCTTTTATTTTATGCCTTACATCATGTATTTATATGTTACAAGTCCAATTTTTAGCTTAGGAACAAATCTAATCCAATTTGGAGTCAAAAAGGTGTCAAAATTCTCCCAAAAACGTGTCCAGGCCGCACCAACCTCTTCCCCCAGCGCCCCAGCGCTGGCACGACGCTCAAACATTGCTCCCCAGCGCCACGGCACTGGGCATAGGCCAAAAATGGGCGCCCCGGCGCTGGCACATGTTCTGACATTTTCTGCTCCGACGTCCTTTGGGAAAATGGTCATAACTTCTTCGTCTGAACTCTCCGATTTTGATGATTCAAGTTGTTCCAGAAAGAGGAAACGTAAATCTACAACTTTCATTCTTTGAGTTTTTCGAAATAAGTTTTGGAGAAATACTCAAATTAGCTCTTAAGTGACTGCTATGTAAATGGCAAGCCGAAAACGCGAATCTAGCCACCCCGAACGTCGATCCAAGTAACTTTTTTCCCAAATCCTACAAAACAATGTAAAACATGTATGAATGGACCCAAACACTTAAAAACTATTCTAAAAGACTTGAGAGCAATAATAAATTAAGTCTGAATGTATCCAATTCATGTGTATAAAACTCACTCACCAAATACTCCCAAACTTAAACCTTTGCTTGTCCTCAAGCAAAAATACAAAAGAACTAAAAGTAAACAAACTAACTCAATCACATGAATGCATATGTGACAACCCGAATTTTTATAAGTTATTAAAATAAGAATTTAATAATTAAAATTCTTATTATGAGGTGTATATATTTTGAATTATATGATTTGGTGTGAAGAGAATTATATATTCATATGTTGGAGAATGTGAGATTTGGTAATTAAACTATTAAAGAAATTAAATAATATTAGTTAATTTAATTAAGTTCAAATTATGTTATGAGATAATATAATTTTAATTATTATGCCTTGTGGGTAATGAAAATTATTATGAGTTAAGTTTCATAAATAGTGTGAATAATTCACTTAATTAAAATAGTGAATTAATACAAGTATAATTGATTTAATAAAGTGAGAAGGTAATGTATTGCATGAAAATATA